>VYZW01013970.1:30451-58320 GCA_013401315.1 Balaeniceps rex | reverse complement strand
AGAGAAATTAATTCATCATTGGAATAGTTCTCAAAACTGCTTTAAGATCTACAAAAGCTAGAAAACTAACAAACATTTGCTTTTTTCACAGTGCCAGTTCTATGTAATATTGAAGATTGTCACGGCTGAAAATGTGATTATTATATGACTTCTACATCTGTATTGACATGAAAAGCTTTAAAAGCATCTCTGTCAGAGAATATCAAACAATTTTGTTGCATGTACAAAAAAATCTTATTAATTTGAACATGAAGGGAATGACAGCAAGGTAATAGTGTATTATTTAAAATCCATGGGTGTTTCAAAGGAAGAATGTAAAACAGTGTATTAAAAGTGCAATCTGTGCATACTAACACTTCTAAAATCTCTTTTATATTCCAGGCAGGAAAAAGATGTAAGAAGGTGTTGAGGCAATATGGGACACATAATGCATACAAGTCTGGTTCAATTTCAGGGAGAGGGGGGAAGCAGGGAAGGAGTTTTCATTGTTTGAATCTAGCAGAAATGTCTACTAACAAGGTTATTAATGAAAATCAGGCAGAGGTTGCACCAAACTTGCAGTTCGTTTGCATCCCAGAAGTACAGTGCCATGGTGCAGGTTGGTGCTGCACTTTCATCACAGCCTTCCTTCACCTGGACAGACAACACTGGGAGTATGCAATAGGGGTACTAGCATCTGACACACACCTGAGAGAGGCCTGGAATATGCAAGCATACATGCACACTTGAATGTGTATATATATATGTGCATATACACATATAAAGATATAAACCAAACAAATATATATACACATATATACATACATATTAATATATAGATACATATTAATGCATTTTTTTGAGAGAGTAGATTATAGTAGGCATTTTCACTGTGTTGTTTCAGGCTCCATTACAAAATAAGACTATAAAATATTTAATAACTATAATAATACATAATTAGGCAGTGGATGGGCTTGCAAAATGTCTTGAAACCTCTCTTGATTATTATCTTAAAATTCAAATTCTTCAAATTCATTTGTGCCAGCTTAGCTTGCTTACTAGGGAAAAATTTTAGTCCATTACTGTGTTGACTATCTATTATAGAACAATATAATATAAATAAAAATGCAAATGAAAGTATTCAACTCACCAAAGAAATTAATTGATTTCAAAGAAAATCAATGGTATGCCAATGCTTTTGTTTGTTTATTTGTTTGTTTAGAACAATTTAAATAATAGTCTTGATTAAGCATACCGTGATATGCAGAAGGAAAATTCAAAGGCTGCCAAAGAAAAAAAATATGCATGTATACTTATAATTTCCATTTTTTAAAAAAACTTAAAATAAAGAAGAAAAGACATATGTAGTAAAATATTATGTTCTGCAGATGGGATGTATCTTCAGGTATGTACTGTCATACCTTTTCATAACATTAAGATGCATCTCTTCTGATTGTGTGTACCAATCTCCTTGTAGTGTTAATATCATACATAACTCACAAAATAACGTCTCTTTTATCATTTTGTGTTATCATGTATTATAGAATTAGTTGTGCTTTTATTTTGCTTGCTTATGAATTTAGTCTTCAGACCTAGAGTATCTCCTTGGCTTTTTAAGAATGATCACATGTGCTCCTTTCAAAAAATCATGACAAATCTTCAGCCAGAGAGAATTGCTGTAGTTCTGTAATTAAATAGTTATTGCAACAAATGGAGGCGGATGTCATGACTTTATTACCTGAAACAGATTTTAGTTGCACCCTGTGGAACAACATGGTATAGCTGATAATAAATATAGCCCATACACATCGCTCCGTGCAGAAATATTACTGTGGATAAACACAAATGAAAGAATACCAAAGCTGTAGTAGTGCAGGAATTGAACTACAACATACTTTTAATTCTGTGAGCTAACTCACTTGGGAACTTGTAAATATTATAGACCCCACACAAAGGTCACCAGTGACAAAACTCATTACACAAAGGGCATTAAATGTGATCCTCCTACCCCAGGGCTTGCCTGCTGGTGTGCTGTCTCAGTGTTATTCGTTATAGGTGTGTGTGCAAGATATTGCCACTGAGTGTTGACTGGCTGCTGATCTAGCTATTTATGATGAATTTCTCATTCCCTGCTGTTTTCTGTTCACATTATGTAAGACTTAAGGACTTTTTAATAGGTGTTGGTTTAATCAAGCCACAGTGGAAATATTTACTCAAGACATTGGTAAACTCTTTTAATTGATGGAAATTTCCTATCTATTCCTACAAAATGCTGGAAGGGAATTCCGTGGTCTTAAGAAGTGGCAGAAATTAAATAGAGCCTGCAGTCCTTCTTTTCCAAGTATACATGTCCACTTAACGTGCAGAAAGGACATTACACTGATAACTAAGCTTTATGGGAAATCTGCTATATTACCCTCTACTTTACTGTATCAACCCAGTAATCTTCAATTCTTTTGCCTTTTAACATCGCACCACTCTGAAATATACTTGATTAGATTGTCTAGTGGTAGAGAAACATATGAAAAAAAAATTGGAATTAATACTTGCTAAAGAAAATAACAAACAGTAAATTAGGTCTAGTCTACATGCTGTTAGAGCACTGTTTGAACTCCATTACTTGATTTTTTTAATCAAATGCTTTATGATTTTATTATATGTAAGGGTATGATTATGAAAAAGATGTGCTCACATATTGTGCTTTATTAACTCAGTACATATTGTTGTGCATATATGAAATACACTGAATATGTGGAAAGACACTTTTTTGTTTCCTACCAAAAGGAAAAAATAGATCAGTTTTTGTGCAATCTCCAGTATGGTCTGGTAACCATAGTCTGTCTCCATGGTGTGATGTTTTCTTGATATCTTAATTCACAGTTGTTTTCTTATCTGTATTCATTGTCCTCCTAACAGAAGTAAAACTATAGGCATAATTTTATTTTTTGTTAATAATGCTCAAGTAATTTTCCCTGGTTGGAAATATTGTAAGCAATACTCTGATTTTTTTAAGCTTCAGTTGTCATTCAGTTGGAAGATCTAAGACTGTTTATTGTTAACATCTTAAAGATTTGGACCTATGTCATGGTTTAACCCCAGTCAGCAACTAAGCACCACGCAGCTGCTTGCTCACCTTCCCCCCACCCTGGTGGGATGGGGGAAAGAATCGAAAAAAAAACCCAAAAGTAAAACCCATGGGTTGAGATAAAGGCAGTTTAATAGGACAGCAGAGGAAGAGGAAAAAAAAAAAAGTAATGATAAAAGAATATACAAAACAAGTGATGCACAATGTAATTGCTCACCACCCGCTGACCAATGCCCAGCCGGTCCCTGAGCAGTGATCGCTGCCCCCCAGACAAATCCCCCCAGTTTATATACTGAGCATGACATATGGAATAGCCCTTTGGTCAGATTGGGTCAGCTGTCCTGTCTGTGCCCCCTCTCAGTTTCTTGTGCACTTGTCAGAGCATGGGAAGCTAAAAAGTCCTTGACTAGTATAAACACTACTTAGCAACAACTAAAATATCAGTGTGTTATCAACATTATTCTCATCCTAAATCCAAAACACAGCACTATGCTAGCTACTAGGAAGAAAATTAACGCTATCCCAGCTGAAACCAGGACAACCTAACATGCCAGGTCAGATTTTTCTGTGCCACTAAATTTCCAGTATTTCAGAAGTTTAAATTAGCTGAAGAAATATTATCCTGAGGCCATTTGTATCCTTTAGCTAAGAAGGTTCCGTTAATGAAATTACTTATCTCACACATTCAGAAAAAAAATGAGACAGATAGATAGAGACATCAATTTCCAAATTATTTCTGTTAAAAAAAATAAGATGAGATTGCATAAAAAGATTTTCCTTAGGACAAATTGTCAAAAGATGTATTTTTTGATTAGTGAGAAACCCAGACAAAACCTCTCAATGTATTACCTGTCAGGTCCATAGATATTTCAATACAACATGTCCAACAGGACAACATGTAAATGCCACAGCTTTTGGAGGTTAATAAAATTTTTTTAAAAGTCATCAGTCTCAGTAGCTTGAAGCCATCCAGAAAATGAGAATTTCTCTTAACATATGGTCCAGCAGTTTACTTTCAACAATATTCTCATTTTCTAAGATAGGTAGCGGAAGACAGCTGCTGTATCACCATGAAAACTCTACCACCAGAATTCTGAAGAGGTGTTCAACATCTATTTGCATTATATTAAACCTGTCTGAAACATCTATTTAAAACTTCTGACCTATTTCATTCTTTTAATAATAACACCCCTATCCAGCTAAGTTACACCACAGTTTAATTCAATCTTTCTGTCGATGATGATTTTTAGTTGGATACAGGGAAAATTTAATTTTTTTAAAAAAATCTGAAAATTGTAATTGCCCAAGAATTTTGCAATGAAATATACTTTTCTTAAAAACAAGGGAAACCCAAATCAAAAAGTAGTTGGTCAGTCTAAAATAATATATTATATGTGAATATGTTGGTCTTGGAGAAAAAAGAAACAAAAGAAAAAATTTAAAAAGAAAATTTTCCCCAAAAAAGCTTCAAACACATTCATAGGAAATATCTATCTTTGATTCGGTTGCATAGTTTTAGTGTTTCTTTTTGTGATAAAATGCAACAAAACTTTGAAAGGTCTCAGCTCCACCCCATACAGAGTGGGACTTTGAAATCTCACAACATTGTGCCAAACCAAAAACTTCTCCATATCTGAGTTCTAGCAAACTCTCTATGCGGTTGAAAAGCATGGTGATTTACAGAAGTTGAACTGATGAAAAAAAGGGTTGTAACCCCTCTGCACTCCTGAATAATTGCTGTTGTCCGAAGTAGCCAATTGTTTTATTTCTGCACAGTGAACTTGCTATGATAAACCAGACTCTGACTGTAAAGGTCAAAACTCCATACACAGAGATTGCCCAGCCTCAACTGGTCAACCACTCTTTGTAGTTTCCCATCATTTGGCTAAAATGGGTGGATAAGTAGAAGTTCGTTTGAAATTAGAAGGAAGGAAACAATCTGGACAAGAAGAAAATATAGAGGCATAGATAAAGAAAGGAGAGGAAACAAACGAAGATAAAGCAAAAGTATGCAGCAGAAAGGAACACAAGTGCGATTTCTTGCAAGACACTCACACTACATTTACTTTGAAGATGCTGATCTTAGCACCTCCAGAAAAGTTACAGAGAGTAATGAATAAAGTTGCAAAGGATAAAGAATAACAGGCATGGAAGTGCAGCTTTCAAAACTCCATTGTCCTCTCTTGTGAATGCAAAATCATTTCCATGGTTAAAGCTCTACGCTGGCTCCAGCTGAGGGCTGGCATTGCTTTAGGAGATGCCAATAGTGCATGAAGGTAGTGATCAGGATGCATCCTGGCAAAATTGCATTAAAATAAAATAACAATATTTTTCTTCATTACTGTTACTATTTTTCAAAACAACTCAGCAAAATATAGCTGCAGTTCTGTCATTTTATTAGACATAATACAAGTCCCTCATCAGTTCATCTGTAATGAACAAATATTTATTAGCTACAATGAACTACAAACCTCCACATGTAAATAAAAGAGAGTTAGAGGTAATTTTTGTAGTTTTGTAATGTCATAGGCTTAATTTTATCTGTCAGATCTTCACAAAAATCCTTTTTGAAGAGCAGGAGAATATAACATGTTAATGTTGTCTGCTAGGCAAATAAAAATTAGGCCTGCCAAAGAGGGGGAGAAAACTTGAGCTTATGTGACCAAAGGTAAGTGTATTTAATCACACTCTACTCTGAGCAAAATTGCAAATTCAAAACTGCAAATGATGTTTTGAGATAAATTCACATGTAATCTGCAATCCATTTAAGGAAGAAAATTATGTATGATCCATCACCTTTTAATTCACTTGTGCAATGCAACAGCTCTCCTTCAGAATAATTAAATAAAGGTGGTCTGCAGAATTATCTAAATGTGTGATTTCCTTCATAGTGATGATAAATGTTGAATAATTAATTCTAATGTAAACTATTAAAAACAGTTCTTAACCCATAAGGAACAAATTAAAATGTAGATGCTAATCTCTATTTTATTACAGCCTATAATGATTTTGAGGAGGTTTCTATGTTTAGATGCAGTGTAACTTTCCAGGGTTGATTAAGACTGTTCTTTCTGTACCGTGGTGGTAAATTTCTCATTTGGGCATTATGTTTGCTGTTGACATTTTTAACCAAGTTCTCCTTCCTGGTTTGAGTGTAGAAGATTGAAGAGGGAGGCAAATCGTGAAAGCAAGAAAGTCCATGTGGAGGACAAAATTGACACTGAATATTTTATCCAGAGAAAAGTAGATAGTTACTGCATTTGGAAGCTAGAAGCTGGTCAGTCTGCTCCAACACATTTGGTTAAATCCTGCATTTCCTGACTTGACTGAGTTTTTTACTTTATTCTGTGGACAGATCACTTGGTAGACAAACTAAGAAGCAGCATTAAGGTGAAGTTTCCTTGCGGAATTAATTCTGGCACACTTGGTTACTGCAAAGTATCTTCCACACGCATAGACCAAACAAGGATTCTGCTCAGCAGAAGTTCCTTGTTAGCAGGAAAGATGGCAGAAACAAGGTCCAGGTTTGACAGGAAAATAAGAATTCCTGAGGCTGAACAGCTGAGCTACTTAAAATTTCAAAGACCAGTATGAGGACACCAATTTTATCTGAAATATGTCAGTCAACTGATATATACAGATAGAAACATATCCAAAATCCTTTGAAATCAATTGATATCACTATAGAGCTTCAAAGGATCTGCGTATCATAGATCATCATGTGATCTGAAACTTCGATCACATACCACTAACAGATTCAAGCAACAAGAACCATGTAGATTGATTTTTTTCTTGAACATGTTTAAGAGAAATTGCTGTTCCAAAGTAATGGAATTTCATGTTGAAAAAGAATCACATATAAAGAAGTAACAGTTAAAAATGTAACCAAATATACAAGTAATCATATATAAAAAACAGATCAAACTCAGGTACTAAGTTATTTAAGTGTTAGCACTGAGTAGGCATATTAGTACTTATCCTTAACAGTAAGTTACTTGATGATATCTCATGCCTAATAAACTTACTGAAATTTTAATCAAAGTGTACATCAGTCCTTGTATGTTGCTGCTTTCTCTCCCTGCTGTCAGGATGTTGCATGAGTTATGCACAATCTTACAGATCAGAGAGAGGTGAGCAAAGCAGTAAACAAGAGCTGGCATAGCTCTAGAAGCAACTATAAATACAAGCATCTTTATTAGAGTATAAACTAACTGCTAACCACAAGGTCATAGATGTGCTTAGGTGGGAATGACAGAACTGTTAATGACACATAGAACTGCCAAAAGAAAGCTTTCATGCAGTATCTGCATCTCTCCCAAAAATGTGTTTTCCTAATAAAGTGAAAAGCAGTACTCAATATCTGAATTAGAAGTAGCAAATTAGGGTGGATGAATGCAGCAAGAGTTTGCTTGTAACAGCCCATTGTAGTAAGCAAAGGAGGTCAAATGTGTTTTCTGCTTTCCACTATGAGGCAGCTCACCTCAAATACCAGAGTGCAGACACTTAAATGTAAGTAGATACACATAAGGTAGATGTTTAGGCTCCCTCAGAGCAGCCAGTGAGCCTGTAGGTCTCTGCAGCTGACCCTCGGTGTCCTTTAGCACGAGGGAAGGTTCCACTGATTCTCCAACACCAGCTATGTGTAATATGTAACACCTATGGTTTCATCTATTTGCTTAAACATAGGTGCATAATACTATTTCAGATGCAGTGGTTATCTGGGACATCTGGATGGAGTTGCAATATACAACAAAAAACTTACAAGAGTCTTCTCACATCTGGAAAGGCAGCTTAGGAGCCAGAGGGGATCTCAGATGGGACTAGGCAGCTCATATCCATCATTTAGATACTTTAGGTTTCTTCATTTCAGAGCTTAATTTCACTCTCCTTGTTTAAAAGTGAGGCTCTATAGCATACCCAGGAAGGTTAGAGAAAACATCACATTGAAGCAATTCAAGAAGGAGCCAGACCTTCAGAGAAGGCTGTAACTGTATAGCCCAGTAGTGCTGTTGCTAGTAACAGGAAGTGACATAGAGGAGTGCAGGCACGGGATGATAAGAATTGGGGCAGAATCTTGGCACTGGAGACCACATGGCAATAAACATCAAAAATGGTCAGTTAAAAGAAATGCAAACCAGGAGGAAGACAGAACTAATTTCAGGGGTAACAAGGAGAGCAATGAAGTAGTATGTAACATAAACAAAAGTCACCATATATAGTAAATTTGTATGTAATGTGGAGCTGCAGACCAAAGAAGAAAACAAAGGTGTTAAAACCTGGAAGAAGAAACCATCAACACGAACATTGTATTTACCCAACTAAGGATTCCAGAGGCTGGTGCCTTGCTGTAACGCCCACCCCAGCAGCTGGAAGCTGCCCACCTTAAAAGGAGTTGTGGAAGAGGAAGAGTAACTTCAGGGAAAAGGGTAGAAACCAAGAAGTTGTGTATTATAATTTTAGTTGTATTATTAGTATTATTTAGTTGTTTTTTTCTGTATTGAAATATTTTTTGTGATAATTAGATCTAGAAAAACAATTATTCTTGACTTAAAATGCCACAATTTCTATTATACTAACAATAAATTCTTGGGTTTCTATATAAGATGTTTTTCCCCTTTGCCCATAAACAAGATTTTGAGCATCACAAAGATAAATGACCGTGTAGTGTTTATTAATAAATAGAAGACCTAGAGGAAGGGGGATTATTTTAGTATTATGCATTGGAAGACTTCTTTTCCCAGCCTTAACTTAAGCACCTATTTGCAATGAAGGAAAAAAATCCAGATTCAGTCTGTAGTAATGATTCATTCTTCGGTAATACTTAAAGTATGAGGATACAGCCACTATCCTGCTCTTTTATAAAAGCAAGTGGCAGTTTGCTCTCATCTGTGAATAGTGACAGTCAGTACTATATTGTATCAGTAAAAACAAGGGAAAAAAAGATGAAATAAATGAGCAAGTAACTAACCAGTAAAAAAATTAAGGAAAACAAATAATTAGAGAGATTCTATCACTCCTGTCACTAAGTGACATCTGTATGATATTTTGAAAAGTAAAATATTTCTTTAGATTTGGGTCTGGAAAATGGAAATGTGAATATAAGAGTGAATATTTATATAACTAAGTTTTTGAAAGAGTGCTTTGAAAACATTTATAATGAAACCTGGACACACACTGAATAGCTTTGGAAATGTTCCAGATGTTCCAGGTGTTGTGGGTTTTTTTCATTTTGGTTTGTGGTTTGGGTTTTTTTCTTCTTTTCATTTTTTCTTTTTAGTCACTTGATATTTCAATGCAGAAACAGTAAAATCTTGCAGGAAGATATGTCATAAGCCACTGCAGTATATCAAAGAACATTTATGATTTCTAGCAAGGACTTCACCAGAAAAGGTTATTTGGCTAAATAACATACCAAACATCCTATTCCCTATAATATCTGTCATGCATATTGCATTTGATTAGAATTATAATGGCATAGAAAGAACTAGATATTTTTTCTTAGAGTGTTAACACAATTGACTGAAATTATTAAAATAATGAATAAGACATTTATTTCAATAGTAGGCTAGAAATCTTAGTCATGGACCAATATCTCCCTGTGCTGCATAAGAGTATTTGGCAGCAAAAATTGTTTATGCCACAACAGGTTTCCTTGCATTTATATTGACTTCATCCTTGTAACCTAAAAGGAGGATTGTTTTCTTGTGAAAAGTCTTTGCTGTAATTCAGCAAAAGAGAGAAACAGATGAGAGGAAAAGCACAGAGATGCATTGACCTACGTGACAGGAAGTATCCATGGCACATTAACATTTTTAGCAGAATAGAGATATTTATTGAAAATATTTTTGAGAAGCTTTATCAAAGGGAGGAGGCATACAGGCAACTATTTGAAAAATCATTCTTTTCCCCACTCAATTGGTAGTTTAGTAGACATAGATGTGACAAACATTGACGAGGACTTGCCTCCTGCAGCATTTTGACAGAAGGTGATTGTTCTTGTGCTGTTCTGTGCAAAACCCAGACAAACAGTGGCTTAAAGTCACTCAAGGGATTATGTTGTTATATATATACTAAAAAGGAAAACATATCTGGTTCTTTGAAGTATGTCTTTTTATTCTGATTTCACTATAAACAAGACAATTTTTTAAGCATGACAGAACCTCCTTTTGGATGGATCCACTCTTTATGATGGAAATAAGATCTGAAGACCCAGTCAACACAACAAACACAATTATGTTGGACACCTATCTTACCCTCATTAACGAACAGGCTAAAGGAAATGTGCTTGGACTGCTTTGGATTCGCCTTCTGTCTTCTGCTTATACTGAAGCTTTTTAAGTTTTGATATTGAAGGTCTTCAGTCTGTTTATGGAAGTGTTTTTTGTAATTATTCATGAGCATCCTTCTACACTTACGTTACATGACTGCTTGTGGGGATAGGATTCAAAGAATGAAGAGGTTTCTTCCAAGCTTGTGTAAGCCGTGACCCACTGAGAGAATATAAAACCATGTTTTTAGTGGCATGGAAACATCATTCCAAAAGAAAGCATTCTTTCTAAGTTCCCATCAGACTACCTAACCCACATCTCTTGCTGCACACCGCATTACTTAGAGAACTCAAAGCTACTGGTTTGCGAGGAAATCTCCCTTTGTGTTTCTCAAAAATCTATTCCCTATTCAACCTATGAACTCAACATCTCTTTAGGATTTTCAGCCTTTGGAAAAATAACCATTCGAGACTGGTAGGAGTTGTTGCACTCAAAATCTTCTAGTGGGCAAAAGGGAACACACCATACAGACGGACCCAAAATTTCCTTACTCAAGCAGTATAATAGACTAAACTATTTAATTGAGACCCAGAAGCATCATTAATAAAATAGTTAAAATTGTTACACAAAGGCTTCTGAGTTTTTATGCCTTGGATGTAGTGCTCAGTCCACCCTACCTGTGTTCCTGGGGTCCTACAGCTGGTAGTTTCAGTCTTCCTTTAGCAAAATGGGAGGGAGGGGGCTGGTTCCCAGGTGTCACCAGCACACCAAGGCCTTTGCTGGAAGAAGATCATGTTCCTGGTGGGGATTTCTCCTTCCGCATTCTTGCGGTCAAGTTGGGGCTACTTTTATACATTGTCCTAACACAGTCTGCTTCCCTCTCATTGACTCCCAGCCAAAGTTTGGAAGTTGCGCAGTAGCTTTCTTCAGACTCAGCTGACCTAAAGCGCTGTTTGTTAAAAAGGAACTGACTGGGTATGTCACACTGACACCATGAAGGGGATGCACAGAGCTTAAGCTAACACAGGTTAGGTAATAGCCACTTGACTAATAGGTAATTTTTTAAACAAATAAAACCAGCTTGGGCCTATGCAATCCCAGGCAGGACCCTGCACTGTCAGTTCAGTACAGAGCCTATGGCTTTTTATTAGAAATACCAGAAATAATATTTACTTGTGTACAGAGCTGGTCAGTGCTGTTTTCCATTAACAGTTATTCCTGATTGCCTTAAATCCTAAACCTTAATGTTACCAAATAGGTTGAAGTAAGACCACAGAGGAATCTAAATAGACTCATGTCAGTATTAGTGGCCAATCTTGTGATTGGTCTTGATGCATTCACCTACAAAACTATTGTAAGGGAGATGTAACATTCAGTGCTTATAAATTCATCATTCTTGACAATACTTACAAGCTTGATCATTTTATTCACTTGTTAGCAGAGGATGAAATGATGCCTTTATTGCACACAGTGAATCTTCTGTATTTGAGAGTGATGGGTGTAAATCAGGGAAGGATTTGAACACGGTAAGATTGATGTAAGGTTTCCAGCCAAACTGCTCCTAATTCTTAATGTGCCCGAACGTATGTTAATACATTTACATCAGCACACTGCTAACTGGGGACAAGATCTTTGTGTCTAAAAAGAGTCATCTCCGTCAAAGTGCATGAAGGTATGCCAGCTTGCAACAGCAGCAATTTTTGGACCCATAATTACTGAATGTGTATTATACATCAGAAGACAAATAATATCTTTGGGGGTCTATTAAAATATCCCCCCAAAGACTAAATGGCTTCAAGACATTCATTCTCAGTATTGAATTAAGACTGTCTTTATTCTGGCGGATGACAAATGAGAGCAATCTTGAGAAAGTTTCTGATTAGAGGAAGATAAAATTAACAGTTTAACCTATTCCAGCCACAATTAGTAATATGGCAGTAGCCCTCTTCTCTTTGTAGCTTCAGTGCCTTTTAACTTAATAAAATGAAATAAAATCTGGACTTTTTATCTGTCATTGGGGCTTTTCAGTTACAGTACTCCATGAATAAAGCACTAATTAGGTGAAATGGCTGCTTTTTCAAACAGCAATTGATAATAATAGAACATCTTAACATATTGTTAAGGCTAATTATTTCAGCAAAGCTCCAATAGGAAAGAGCTACAAATGTACATGAATAGACATGAAGCTGATTTTATATAAGTGGTATGAATATTTAAATTGTTAAGTCTACTATATATAGAAAAACTAGAGAGGATGGGGATAAATGAGTCACCAAATTCTGAGTTACTGCATAAAATGTTAACATCAAGGGGTTAATGTTTCAGATATAGTACATAGATGATAGACTTAACATTATTGTGCCATACTTCACTATGTGATCATGCTACATACTGGTAGTATTTCCTGGTGTAATTCACTGTAATTTATTCATTAAACTTGTGATAACTTATGACAGCAATGAGGAGTAAATATACCTATTGTGTTACCCACATTCTAGAAAAACAGTATGTCTCAAAATGCCACTGTCATTTTTTTAATAATTCATTCTTTCCCTATATCTTCCCAAATTAGTTACAATGTGTTTGGCTGTGTCATGGTTTAGCCCCAGTCGGCAACTAAGCACCACGCAGCCGCTCGCTTACCCTCCCCCTCCCCAGTGGGATGGGGGAGAGAATCGGAAGGGCAAGAGTAAGAAAACCCACGGGTTGAGATAAGAACAGTTTAATAATTGAAATAAAATAATAATAGTAGTAATAATAATAATAATGATAATAATAATATAATTGTAATGAAAAGGAGAACGAGAGAGACAAACAAAACCCAGGGAAAAGAAAACAAGTGATGCAACTGCTCATCACCCGCCGACCGACACCCAGCCAGTCCCCGAGCAGCGATCGCTGCCCCCCGGCTAACTCCCCTCGGTTTATATACTGAGCATGACGTCATATGGTATGGAATAGCCCTTTGGTCAATTTGGATCAACTATCTTGGGCTGTGCCCCCTTCCAACTTCTTGTGCACCTGGCAGAGCATGGGAAGCTGAAAAAGAAAATCCTTGACTAGTCTAAGCATTACTTAGCAACAACTAAAACATCAGTGTGTTATCAGCATTCTTCTCATACTAAATCCAAAACACAGCACTATGCCAGCTACTAGGAAGAAAAGTAACTCTAACTCAGCTGAAACCAGGACAGTATGTTAGCTTGGACACATGGAAAGACAGCCATGATCCAACGAACACGACCAGACTGAAGTAGATATAGTAGATAAACTGTCATTAATTTATCAGTGGAATTCATGTATGAACTTCCAATAATCATTTTTAACAATTTCTACTTGGTGCATGCATCTGTCAGTAGGATCCTGTTTTCCTCTTGTAGGAGATTTATGTATATCTCTTCATATTTAGGACTGCAGAAGCATTGTTGTCTTGCAGTAGTTTTGGGAAGACTGGCTTCCTCTGAAACTAGTTCCAATTCCCAAACTTGTCTATGCCTTAAGTCTGTTAAATTATGACCTAGGAAATCTCAGTGGGGTGCTTCTAAACCAAACAAATATTATGTATATTCACCTCTCCGTTAAAACCAAAACCAAAATCAAAAAAACCAAACCCAAAACCAGTAAAACCAAACAAAATGCAAAACCAAAACCAAAACCAATAATTTCTAGAGTTTCTCCCTCTTTCATGCTTGACTGTCTCTTCACATGCTCTTCTGATGTGAAGGTTGGAAAAATCTCAATCAACTACTTACTTCATCGATAGTTAATTTCTTAATCCTTGGCTCTGTAGCAGAACAAAGTATCTTTCACTCCATATGCTGGCTTCTGTTTTGTTCCTATTCCCACTCTGTGTTCCACAAGCAGCCCCTATGTTGCCAAATGGCCTTTCTCATTTGGTGGCATGTGAAAAATGTTCAGACAGAACAGGAAAGTCAGTCTTCTCCAATTCCACATACTGCCCTGTTATCTACCTTTCCTCCCTCTTCTACGCAAAGAAAAGAAAAGAAAAACACATTTACCAGACAGGAGAGCTGAAATAACCACAGGTCCTTCACTTCTCACTGACAGAGCCTAACAGCACCCATGCCCCCAGTCTTGTGACAGAAGTGAGCCTTCTGTGCTTCCTTCCCTCTCTGTCTCTTTCTTCATGCCTCTGTTGTAACCCTTCGGTTGTATAAAGATGTTCTCACTGGTAGTTAATGGATGCGTTAACTGTGTCTTTCCTGATTTGAGAAAAGGGTCTGAATTCATGTTTGAGTTCCCCAAAGCAAGTAGTTCAAGTGAGCTGAGAACTTCATTGACCTTGGCCTGTTTATGAGGTATTTCAAACAAATCATCACTGTCCTTTGGCAGGAATGAACTCAGAGCTGTAAATTCTCCCAAATGATTTTTTATTCCATCATGACATTCCCAGATTCCCATGTAAGGGTAGATAGCCATTACATGTACTTATTAGACTGCTATGGCTCCTAAGGGAGTCCATCTAAGCTGAGGGAGGACAGAGAGAAGGATGTTGTGCTGAAGGCCCCGTGATTTGGTGCAAAATTTTATGCCCTAGCTTTTATAAAAGTCTTCAAAGAAAGAGCATTGGTAGTCATAGGTTTCCAAAGAGATGGCCTTGAATTTGAACCTCCAGTCTTCTGAGACTTGCTGTACTCAGCTTTTGTAGTGAGACACCGGTCACAGTATAGGGCACGAAGGCAGAGAATTATGTGTGAGACACTGTGGCCTAACAAGTGTGGGTGCTATGGATGGGTAAGGCAGGTTAATACAATTAATTACTGTTTGAGCCCATTCTGTTCATAAGAGCAGAACAGGGTGGAAAACATTCTCAGCTAGTACTGTCTCCTTAGCCCCGGCACCTCCCCTAACTTAAAAGTCAATTGGGTTTCTTCAGAGTTGAACTAGATTGTGAATGTACATATTAACAGTGTGGCTGATCATGCAGGGCTAGTGCACAACCAGAATATAATTACTTAAAATAATATTTATGTGACTCCAGGATTTCCAGTGGCAAAAATTTCAGACGTGACTGTGCCAAGATGTTACTGCATCGTACTTTCTACTTTCGAGTTTGTAGGTGTTGCATTTTTTCTCTTCAACATTTAAATTCAATGTTGTTGTTCTGAAAGATTTCAGGAACTTCTGAAAAGCATATACTCATCTAACAAGCACGAGAGCCCAACACTTATTTCATTAGGTTTTGCTTAAGCTCTCTAACAGTGAGGATCTCTGAGACTAAAAGAGCTGTTATATTTGTAATCAATACATTAATGTGATGTTGCAAAAATCATTAGCTTCAACCTCCACTAGCATTAAAACACACTAGCAAAGGGCAAAAAAACCCAGCCGACCAGTCTTTTTATGAAAATTATCAACAGCTAGTCTATGACACCCTCCCACCCTCAAATGAAAACCCATTTAGAAAGAGTAATTTTAAAGTCAAATTAGGTTACTTGGTAACATGCTGAGTACAACCAAGCCATTTCTACTACCACTCCCTAAGCTGTCAGAATGAAATACAAAACTAATGTAGGTTTGAACCCTGCTGTAGTATGTCTTTCCCAAGAACATTACTCCCTAGAATTACCATCAATGGCTACCAAATTTCTAGTAATCATAAATAAATTATGTTTAAATCAATAGGTTCTAAAAACTTCTGTATATTCGAGTCTTTCTTTCAATGTCAAGTGAATTTAAGAAAGTATGTGAAAGCTATAACCACCTTATACTCTGAAAACTCAAAACCTGTGTTTGCTAGTCTGTAAAACTATCATGAGTCCAGTTTCAGAGAATAGGTATTTACTCTCCCACTTTCTCAAACAGAATTTGCTTCCCAGTTTGACCAAGATATATCCACTTATGTTGAAAAGAAGATGAACCACCCAGTCAAGGCCTGAGTCTGATAGCTATTTACTTTATTTTTGACACTGTAGAGCAGTTTTATGAAACAACTTCAAGTACATTTTTTTCATACTGATGCCAGAACTAAGTTAAAACAAATGTAAACAGATTAATATCGTTTTATAGTAGATGAATTACCATACACAGACTTCAGTTTTATGTTCATTTGAGCAGAAACACAGATCGGAATTTGGATTTATACAGCACCTTTCATATTGAAGATATCTTAAAGTACTTTACAATCTAAGTTACACACTGCCAAGGCACTGACCATGAAAGTAAATATGTGTTCAGCAATACCTCACTTACATCTCTAGAGCTATTTTTATTGAGAAAAAAATATTGGACTTCTGTTTATTTTCAAGCATGCCACAAACTGAACAACACAAATGAACAATCACTAGAGATATAGAAAAGCTCATTAACTGAATTACCTACAAACACAGATGTTGTTCGGTTTTAAACTTCCAAACATTTCACAAACTAAGACCTTACAGAAACACTTGGTTCTCTGAGTGGTCACTGACCTGCAGAGGCTTTACTGTGTTAACATGGTCTTGTACAGACAGTCCTTTAGGGGCTGACCTTTCTCCTAACAGTAGTCTTAATGAGTTCATGGAAAGATCCATATTCTAGTGGGACTTCTGTAAGCTTTGAAAGCTCATCCTTTGGTTGGAATTCATACATCACATTTTCTAAGAAAGAGTTGCTCCTTAGAAAAAAAGTAAATTTTGACAAGTTTTGCACAGCTTTAAGGATTTTTATGCCTCTTTGTATTGGCTTTCTAGTCACTATTTGTAAACTATCTTCTATTTCTTGTATGCACTCATATTTCGTCTCTGTTTTCAGAAACTGCCCATTTGTCTCTTGTATTCTTTCCCAGGCAGCAGTTAATAGTGTTGCTAGACTAGGGGTTAGTAATTTTAGAAGAATATTCATAAAAATTCCTGCCCATAAGCCAATACCAGCATGCTTCTGAGAACTGTTCAGATCTCCAGACATTCACAATCTGCCTTGAAGACATACTACCATTATTTTTCCATGGCCCTTGTAGAGTTTTCAAGTCTTAGAACAAATGAAGATATGAACCAATAAAATTCAAAGTGTTCCTCGAGGCCTGTCATGTAATGTCACCTTACTTTCTCCTAACGCTTCAGCAGTTCTTTCCCACATGCAGATCCAAGGATGGACTTCAGGGGGGCGAAACAGAAGCTGAGGTGTTGGTCTCCCCTTTCTCATAATTTTGCTGTTAGGTCTCAGGACAGCCCATCTTTCTTGACAACCCCTTCTTTTACTGTCTATATGCCAGATTTTGATTTCATGCATGCCTTGAACTCAGTCAGTATTCAACAAAGAGCAGAACAATGTGGCCTTTTCTTTCCTTTTCATTTATCATTATTGCCTCCTGACAAGATGTTCTTTGTGAAAAATCTCCCAGCTGTCCAATGGCACCAGTTCTTAGTAGACCTATGTCCCACAAGATGTGTCCCTGGTGTTGAGCTGGCAATTTTTTCATATCTTGATAGTGAGCACTTTCAAGACAGCAAGAGCAAGTATACAGAGTCTCAGCCCCAGAGGGCTTTTGCATACTGCATAATTCCAAATCCATAAGGCTCCAGTTGTAATTTTACATTTCACATTTGTGAGGGACAAAACAGCTGAACATTTTGCCTCAAAGCTTGCTGGCAAGCAGATAACAGAATCTTGCAGGAGATTGTGCAAGATGTTATCTGCTCGCACGATCACAAGGATGATCACCAGGAGCCTCCCGTTTGATATAGATAACGGGATATGGGCAAGGACAATCACCAGGAGCCTCCCATTTGATATAGATAACGGGATATGGGCAAGGACAATCACCAGGAGCCTCCCGTTTGATATAGATAACGGGATATGGGCAAGGACAATCACCAGGAGCCTCCCGTTTGATATAGATAACGGGATATGGGAGAGGCTCAGAGATGTGCCATCGCCCTGGATTGCACAAACTGGGGTTGTTGCCTTAGGCTGCATCCTATAAAAGACCACTGCCCCAGACCCTGCTACGGAAAGTGGGGGAGAGATCCCACTTCGGACACCACCAAGACGGTGGGGAAGAGATCCCACTTCGGACACCACCACTATGGGAGGAAGAGATCCTACTTCGGACACCACCACCACCACCAAAGACCCTGTTGGTGATTCCCCACCACGGAGATCCCCCACCACTGAAGAACCCAGAAGCAAGGACCCCTGGGACGCCACGGATCCATGGTGGTGAATAGTTGCGCTTTCCTATCCCGAACTCTTGCTTTATCTTCCTCCTTTCCTTCCTTCCTTGCTTTCCTATCGCTCTTTCTCTTTTTGTGAGTGGTTTAATAAACGGGTGGGCTCACGACATCTGACCTCGTTTGTGTCTCAATCTCGCTCAAAGGGATCGAACTTGAAAATGAGAGGTTGGTCTAACCACCCCTAGTCTTCCAGATTCGTCTGAGGTCGGTTAGAAAGCAAGGGGGCCTTCCTCTCATCCAAATCGGATCCTAACAACATTCTTTCCTGCTTCTCTCTAGTTATAGTGTATTTACAGGATTCTGATATAGCAATACATTTATGAGGTATGGTAAAACCTTCCACATAACTGATATCCTCATTTTCTGGTCCAGAAAAAATAATGTCATCCCCATGAAGTATCTCATTCATTTGTTTACAAATTTTAGTAGGTAAAGTAGTTTGGGGGCTTTGGCGTGCAATTAAATTCCATATTATTAATATTTATGTGATGTACTTGACCAGAATTCTCCTAGAAAATTTGAAAAATATCACTGAGACAGAATTGGTGAACAAAGTGCATCATTTCCTCAGAAAACTTTGCTTGAAAACTCACTATAGTATGTATCCACTTATTTTAAAAAATACTTTAAATTACTGACTTAGTAACTGAGATTTACTATTCACAACAAAAGATAATAACTTTTAAGCTAGCATGATATCAGATTGTGCTTTCATGCATATATTTGGCACATACTTATTTTGGTCACAAGAAACAATTATTTCGAGCATGGACAACTCAGTGACAAAGAGATTATTGTAAATGCACATTCATGACAGTCTCCTTTGGTATGTGTTCAAAATTTGCAGCTAGATCCCATCTCAGAATTTACTATTCCCCTTCTTGTATTAAAATCAACTCAGCTGACAGGAAATATCCTGTTGAATAAGTTGTGGTTTTAATTAGCTGTGAAAGAATGATAAGTTAAATATATCTCTATGCCCAATATCTGATAAGTACGTAGCATGGACATTAATTAAAGTTTTAACATTTTGTTAAGACTATATCGCTTCTGCTGATCAAGCAGATCTGGCAAAGGGGGGATTAGGGATGGCAGTAGCCAGCTCACCTCACCGGCATGCACACAAAATTAACAATTTATTTACAAAAATAGTTAGATTACTTCCAAGACATTTTGTAGATAAATATTTATTATTTGTTCTATTTAGAAGTTAGAGGAATTTTATTGCTTGTAACATTAATGTAACATTAGTAATGCAGAGCTCATGTTTAAACATGTTTAGAAATAATAATAAAAAGCATACTACTTTTTGTTACTGTTATTGCACTTCAAAATTAAAGAATGCCAGCATCAATCCACTGCTCTGGATACTTATCATGTGCATTGAAAATAACTCTGTGTCTGTAAACACATCCTCCTGAAAAACCTTAAAAGATTATGAATGAAAATATTGTTTGCTACATGTCATGTTGGAGAACAAGGATTCAAACCCAAAGTTCGAAGTGCTCCCATAAAATTCTCTTGACAGCAGTTCTGCAGCTGAGAACTCCACTCAAATATGTCAGCTATTTCAGCTGTTGTATAACTGGAAACAAAAATCCTCTCATTCAAGCAGGCGCTAAACTACTTATAAATAAATATTAAAACAAATAAATTCAAAGCCAGTGTTACAGAATTAGCAACCTAGTGAAACATGCTTATAATAAAATGTTCGTGTTTATTTTCAAATCATATTTATACATTTTAAAAACATTTATACATATGCTTTCTGGCTTCTACTTATATCTATAGAAGGAAGATACTAAATGTCAGAGAAAAAAACTTAAATAAGAAAATCACCATCTTCAAAATAATAACTCTGACTCTAAGAGAAAATGCAGGTGAAGTGAATTCTGAATTACTGTGGATTCATATACTGGACTGAAATAATTCAGTATTTCTTGGAAAAAGAGCTGCATTATGAAAAGAAATTTTTTCTCTCAGAGTTCCTTATAATATATGAGGAAAACTGTTAATGGCTGAATAATAAATTCAGTTTGTTAAAAAGATTTCCAACCAGTTTAATCTTTTGTGGCACTGAACTATTGCCATGGAAACTTGGGCTTTCTTTTCAGTGTTTTGTAGTATTCACACAAATACCATAGCATGATTTCAGGAATTAGGAGATTGGAACAAATACTTTTCCTAGTATAAGACCAATTAATTTAAAGGAAAAGTATATAATTACATTAAATAACGATGTCCTAGTGGTCTAAAGTACTCTAGTACTCTAGTACTCTAAAGTACTTGGTACTCTAGGTACCAAGAATGTGAAATCTTTACCGGATTTACTCTAGCTGAATGTTAAAGACTATAGGTGCAACTATACACATATATTTGCTTTTACCTAGGACAACATACTCTGGAACCAAGTGTGAATATTTTAAATATCTGTTGCTTGAAATTTGGTATTTATTTTAAAAGAAAATAAATTTAATTAGTTTTAAACTTGTTGTCATTCAAAAGTGAAATGTCAGTGAATTGATAAAGAATTATCTCAACAAGGACTTCTTCATTGTTACCTCAGCCAGAAATCTCTCAAAATCTAGATTCCTTATAGAAATAGCAAAAGACCTAGTATGATGGAAAGTAAATAGTTAGGTATGATATTCAAAATAATTCTAACAAGTAGATCCTTATAGAATACAATAAATAATTTAGCATTAAGGGGTGCTTTTGTGAAGCTTTCTACATAGCTGGATTATACATATATCTGCACAGGAATTTGTTTAATTTTGTTTAATTTACAATATAAAAAGCAGCTTGGCAAGAACCTTGTAGTTATGTCTTTCTAACATTCTAGTGAAAAAGCTTAAGAGAATCTTAAGTTCTTGAAGAACTAGAGGTAGAGATTGCAATGGGTCTGGCTAGGATGGAGTTAACTTTCCCCATAGCAGCCCTCATAGTGCTGTGTTTTGTATTGGTATCTAGAAAGGTGTTGACAACACACCAGTGTTTGGGCTACTGCTGAGCCATGCTCCCACAGCATCAAGGCCATCTCTCCAACATCCTCCTCACCCACAAAGACCAGTAGGCTGGGGGTAGGTAAAAGGCTGGGAGAGGACATAGCCAGGACAGCTGACCCAAGCTGACCAAAGAGATATTACATACCGTATGATGTTGTGTTCAGCAATAAGAGCTAAGAGAAAGGAGGAGAAGAAAGGGAAACATTCGTCATCAAGGCGTTTGTCTACCAGAGCAACCGCTATGCGTACTGAGGTCCTAATTCCCAGGAAGTGGCTGGACATCATCTGCTGAAGGGAAGTAGAGAATAAATCTTTTTATTTGCTTTCCTTTCTTTCCACGTGCAGCCTTTGCTTTTTCTTTATTAAACTGCCTTTATCTTGACCCATGAGTTCTTTTTCATCTTATTTTCTTCCACCCTGTCCTGCTGAGGAGGGGAGGGAGAGAGCAGCTGGGTGGGTACCTGGCAGCCAGCCAAGGACAACCCACCACAAAGGCCATACGGTCCCCCCAGTATTGTGTGCAGTGGGGCCATGACATACCATATAAAGCCATACTGCACCACTGTTCCATTGAGTGCTCAGAGACAGGCCATAAATACAAGGCTGCACTCACCCACCCCTGGCCCATGGCAGATGCTGTCTCTGCTCTTGCATGGTGAAGGGAGGCAGCAGCTGACACAGGTTCAGGGCGCTGCTGCCCCTCACAGACCCAGGGAACATGACCGGTGGTGACTGTCAGCAGGAGCGTTCAGTGGCCGACGGCCCAATCTCCATGCCTTCAGCCATGAGGTGGGATGGTGTGGGCTAGGAGCCTGGGGCGTGCAGCTGCCCCTTGCCCCACTGGGGCCTCGCACAGGCCCCCGGCTGCCCTGTACAGAAGGAGGAGCACCAGCAGGAACTGGAGGTGCTGCAGGCTGAGCTGGGGGGCAAGTGTCTCTGCTCCCACGTGCTGCAATGCTGGGCCCAGCCTGAAGGCCCTCCTGGGCACCGGGGCCATCAGGAGATGCAGAGCTCCTCCTCCCTTGATGGAAATGGGCCCTGGGCCCTGGTAGTGGCCAGCTGCCAGATCAAGTCTCAGTCTTTCCAGTTGGTGCCACAGGAGAGACACCCCAAAAGCCACAGTGCTAGGCAGCAGACAACATGCCAGGCTGTGGTGGATGCTCTGCTCCAGGTGCCAGAGCCTGCAGGGGAAGACTTGGTGCTTCCTGGTAGTGCCTGCAGCCAGCTGCTGGAGCAGAACACCTGCCTGCAGCGTGCCCTGGAAGACCTGGAGAGGCAACGCAGTGCCCTTGAGATGGAGAACTGCCTCCTGAGAAAGAGAAGCTCTCCAGAAGCATGCAAGGAGTCAGAGAGGCTCCAGCAGAAAAATGCTGAGCCAGCTGCCCTCACTGAGCAGCTGAAAGAAAGATGCAGGCATCTGCAGGAGACCATTGAGCACCTGGTAAATATTCCAGTGCCACTGCCCATCCAAAGCACCTCTGAGGAACCACGCATGAAATCGTGTCCTCAGCAGAGGGCTGGAGAAAGGACAGAGTCTGCCAGAACTCAGCAGAATGAAATCTTGCAGAAGGCGGCTGAGGAGTTTCAGGCCCAACTGGCTGCAGACGATGAGGGCTCATATGGTGTGAGCACCCTCAGCCAAAGGTGTGAGGAGTTGGAGGTGCAGCTTATGGAGATAACAGATGAAAACACCAGACTGGCTGAGAAAAATTTTCATCTCCATGGGCAGATGTGCAGGGCAGAAAATGTTCAAGCTGAAAATGCTGACCTGAAGGGGCAATTGATGCAAGTGGCAGAGGAGCGAAATTCTGCCATCCAAGCCATCAGCTCTCTTCAAACATAACTGGAAGATGCAGAACGCAAAGTGAAAGCCATGAGAGAAATGGCAGAAAGTACCCAGAGAGAAGTCAAGAGGGACCATGGAGAAGCCGTGCAACTGTTTCGAGCCCAGGTGAGTGAACCAGAGAATCGGTTTCAGAGCCCCTCAGAGTCAGCTTGGGCAGAAGTCAGTCCTGGGTCCTGCCTTCTTTCAGGACCCTGCAAGTGAGACAAAAGAACAGTAGCAAACAGTCCATCATCCTACAGGCTCTGGCACAACAACCAGGAAAGCTTCAAACATTCATAGCTCAAGACAGCTACGATCCTTGTGAAGGACCCAGTGAGCAGCCTGAACTAGAGCTTCCTCTAATTGCTGGACAATATGTTTATGTCTTTGGACAGGAGGATGAAGACAGCTGGTCTGTGGGATTGCTGGCAGATGGCACAAGAGGATTCATCCCCTCCAATTTTGCCAAAGAAGATTCAGATGATGACCTGGAAAACTGGGATGCTCCTCGTTATTTTCAGTCTCTCACCTATTTTGGAGGAAGATGAAGAATATCTAGATGTGAGTGTCGGGGGCTAAAAAGCATAAATAAACGTCCCTACACAAACCTCCAGAATATCTACAGAAGTGAATTTGTATTTAAAAGTGGGGATTTTTTGGACTTTCAGATTTTGTGGAACGGGGGAACCTGGGGAGAGCAGCAAGGGCCTCCAACAGGCACCAGCAAAGCCTGGATGAGGCCCTGGAGAACTCTGGAGGGTAATTAGGACCCTGCAAAGGTCCCTGCAGATCCCAGCTATGGTTCTGGGGCACTCTGGAGGGTAAGTAGGGCTCTGCACGGGCCCTTGCAGAGCACAGAAAAGGCCCCTGGGGCTTTCTGGAGAGCAACTCTGCCATGTCAGAGCACCAATGCTGTTGGCAGCAATGGGGACCCTCCTGTTGGGGCTGGTTGTTGTGCATGTTCTCACCATGGGGAGCAGAGAGTGGAGAGAAGCAAAACACCAAGCGGCATTGCCCGAGGGACAGTCCACACAGCCATCGGTCATGAGCCAAGAAAGAATGTTTACAGGGCACCTTGAACCCACTGCTGCCCCTGCATTCGCAGTCTGGAAGTAAGCTGAATGAATGGGCTGCACTTTCCAGAGTGTCCTCGCACCCCTTCCCCAGCCTGAACCAGCCCTTCAGGTCTTTTGGCTCAGAGATGCTTCTGTTGGCTTCCTGAGTGTTGCCCATTAAAGCACTTCTGAGTGTGAAGCCTGATGCCTGGCCGTATGACTGCTAATGGAGCACACCTTGTGTGCACGTGTGTGGTTGTGCAATTGCTGCTCACACACAAAGCACCTAGAGGATCATGTGCTCAAGGACATCCCCTGTGCTTCTTGCTTGTTGCTCCTTGGGAGCATTTCACTGACTGCTTCTTCCACAGGCTGTTTTTTTCCTAAAAAAGAGGACACCCTTGTCTGCCCCTGTTGCTCCTCCTGGAAAATAAAGAGCAGCCAGGCTTTCCTCATTCCTGGACCATTGCACACCATACTCCTGTGCAGCCCCCTTCCATGACTCTTGCTAGGCCTGCCAGCTTCACCTCCAGCCCTGGGGAGGTGATGGAGCAACAGATCCTGGAAATAGCTTCCAACTTGTCCTGTGAAGGACAAGATAATGGGGAGTAGTCAGCTTGGATTTACCATCTAAGGCAATTCTGCCTTATACCGTATCACATATGAAGCAGGAAGGTCAGCTTACTCATAGCAAATGAACCTTTCAGGGGCCAGTGCTCAGAGAGTACTCCCCTCCTGAGTTCCAGCTGGCCACTTATCCCAACAGAAAACTACAGCTCGATCTCTACTGAGTCCTGAAGAGCCCTCATTTTCCTTCTGGTTTCCCAGAATTTCCACCAGCGGCAAACCCCATTTTACCTTACCTATTGAACACCCTATGACTGATGCTGTCCCCGATTTTAGTACCTTCCCAGGGAATGAGGATCCCACAAGGACAATCAGGTGAACTCACCCAGTACCAGCTGTGTTGTATGTGGTAGCCATGGTCAACAGGTCAGGAACCCGCACAGTCCCACCTGGGTCACCACATTGTTACCAAAATGGATTTGCTTGCATTTTTTTTTCTTTTAGTTTGTGTGCGGGTACTGGACAGAAAGCAGCAGAAGTACACACTAGCTAAACCCCCTTTTTTATTGCCAGCAATAAGGGTGGCTCTTGGCTGGGAGCATGAGTAGGACCCTCATTGCTCTCGATTCCTTATAAGCTATCTGAAGACTATTCACATATTCATTTTTACAATTTACATAACCTATTGGCTTTGGCCATGACATTGTCTGTTACCATTCACTCTTGAGCATTTTTACACACAAACCCCCTGTACAAGCATGCTTAATGCATATTTATTAGCTGAGTTTGCACAATTTTGTTGCAACTTTGCTGCTTTCAGATGGTTTGCTCTGGTTTCTTCAAGCAGCAAACCCACTTGTATAGGTGAGGTAACGGTCAGTCAAGTCCTATTGCGCATATCTTGGAAGACATCGTTACATTGCAGCTTTACCTTGTGGAACATGTCACACCTCTCCTTTGTGTGCAGGGGGGCCAGGACAGACCACATAAAGCTGTATTGGGTCTGGCTGGGATGGAAATAACTTTCCCCATAGCAGCCCTCATAGTGCTGTGTTTTGTATTGGTAGCTAGAAAGGTGTTGATGACGCACCAGTGTTTGGGCTGCTGCTGAGCCATGCTCCCACAGCATCAAGGCTGTCTCTCCAACATTCCCCTCATCCGCAAAGGCCAGTAGGCTGGGTGTAGGCAAGAGGTTAGGAGAGGACATAGCCAGGACAGGTGAACCAAACTGACCAAAGTTATATTCCATACCATATGACATTGTGCTCAACAATAAAACTGAGGGGGAGGAGGAGGAGGAAGAGGAGGAGGACAGGCAACATTTATTAAGGCATTTGTCTTCTGAAGCAACCGTTACACATACTGAGGTCCTACTTCCCAGGAAGTGGCTGGACATCACCTGCTGATGGGAAGTAAAGAATAAATCGCNGAAAGCAGCAGAAGTACACACTAGCTAAACCCCCTTTTTTATTGCCAGCAATAAGGGTGGCTCTTGGCTGGGAGCATGAGTAGGACCCTCATTGCTCTCGATTCCTTATAAGCTATCTGAAGACTATTCACATATTCATTTTTACAATTTACATAACCTATTGGCTTTGGCCATGACATTGTCTGTTACCATTCACTCTTGAGCATTTTTACACACAAACCCCCTGTACAAGCATGCTTAATGCATATTTATTAGCTGAGTTTGCACAATTTTGTTGCAACTTTGCTGCTTTCAGATGGTTTGCTCTGGTTTCTTCAAGCAGCAAACCCACTTGTATAGGTGAGGTAACGGTCAGTCAAGTCCTATTGCGCATATCTTGGAAGACATCGTTACATTGCAGCTTTACCTTGTGGAACATGTCACACCTCTCCTTTGTGTGCAGGGGGGCCAGGACAGACCACATAAAGCTGTATTGGGTCTGGCTGGGATGGAAATAACTTTCCCCATAGCAGCCCTCATAGTGCTGTGTTTTGTATTGGTAGCTAGAAAGGTGTTGATGACGCACCAGTGTTTGGGCTGCTGCTGAGCCATGCTCCCACAGCATCAAGGCTGTCTCTCCAACATTCCCCTCATCCGCAAAGGCCAGTAGGCTGGGTGTAGGCAAGAGGTTAGGAGAGGACATAGCCAGGACAGGTGAACCAAACTGACCAAAGTTATATTCCATACCATATGACATTGTGCTCAACAATAAAACTGAGGGGGAGGAGGAGGAGGAAGAGGAGGAGGACAGGCAACATTTATTAAGGCATTTGTCTTCTGAAGCAACCGTTACACATACTGAGGTCCTACTTCCCAGGAAGTGGCTGGACATCACCTGCTGATGGGAAGTAAAGAATAAATCGCTTTGCTTTGGTTTGCTTCTGCCTGCAGCCTTTGTTTTTCTATATTAAACTGCCTTTATCTCAACCTGCAAGTTTTTCATCTTATTTTCTCCCCTTGTCCTGCTGAGGAGGGGGAGGGGGTACAGTGGCTTGGTGGGTACCTGGCAGCCAGCCAAGGTCAACCCATGACATTGAAGTTATAGTACAAACTGGAATGATTTCTTAATCTGGTACATAGTTCCATACTTTGAAAACAATCAGATGAAGCATGTGTGACACTCCATCCTGTTTCAAAGTAATGCAACATGATTGAAACAGTTATATAATATACATTATTAGTAAAAATACTTGGAGATAACACTGCCTTTCTTAGAGATGGGGTAGAATGAAAATGGAAGTGATTTTCAATCTGAATTCCGCATTTTATTATTTGCCTGCATAGACTTTTAAGGCAAAAGTCCAAATAATTAAGGTACTGTAAGTCACGTATTTAGCATGCATGGTATTTTGAAGTCTAATTGAGTTACTGGGGTGGGGCACTAAGAGAGTTTCAGAATTTCTGTTCACTTCAAACTAAATCTTTTTAAAAATTTGTATTTTT
>VYZW01013970.1:5719-22294 GCA_013401315.1 Balaeniceps rex | reverse complement strand
AGCACTGATAGTAAGAACAGAGAGAAAACCAAGCAAGTCATAGTCCACTTGAGATCAAATTAACAAACCTTTGGACAGAGGTATGCTGGATATCATCTGCATTATGCAATTTGGCTGAGAAAGACACGTAAATTTTAAAATGTGAAAAATAGTGTGACTCGGCCTCCACTGAAATCAGTGCAGACTCCCATTGGCTTCAGTGGGATTAGAAGAAAGCAATGATTTTTATCATTTATCTTTATTAGAGTTTTGTCAGAAAGCCCTTGGACAAGAGGCAAACAGTGTTCAGTAATGAATACTAAAAATAATTACATACATTCAACCATCATTTCAAAGTTAATTTTTCAAATTAAAAAACTGACTGGGAATAGCTGATAGTAAACAGTCAAAACATTTGTTTTATTTTGCTTTTAGTTTAATTTCCCTCATCACCTTTGGTGGCATTGCTAAGCAAAGACTTCCGTTTTAAAAGAGGAGAAGGAAGAATTAGTAGAGAAGGTCTATTTAGAAGACTGAATGAACACCTCAGAAAAAGTGAAAGGCATTATTAGTGAGGGAAAAAGTAAAATTCTTTATAAGTTGGATTTTCCTTTATTCTTATTTTTAGAATTTTCTTTACTTTGGTGTGATGTGGTAAAGAAAAAAGGAATAAAGAGAAGGAAAACCAAGCAGAGTGCCCTCCTTACACAAACACCTACTTTTCCTTCCAATAAGGATAATATAAAAATTCCTAACTATTCCATGCATGATAGTATGGATGTAGCAACCTTTTATACCAGTAATAGAAGAAATTTTCGCCCTTTGGACCACCTCATAACTGGATTCTTAAAGAGGTCTTTTACTCTTAAAGAGTCATTTACATTTACTTTTACCCAAGAATTAGTCTGTGACGTCCCCTGAGAAGTCATGAATAATAATGCTACGCAAACTATGCTGGAAATGAAGGACACTAATGTACTCAGAATTCTCTGTGTATTTAGAAGTAATATTAAACAAGTGTGAAATATACTGTTACACAGTAGAAAAGTATGTTGTGTAATGAAGTCTTGGACTGTGCTGTATGACTGCTTGAAGAACAAACTTTTTAAATTGCCTGTTTGCCTCTTCGAAGACCAGCAGCTGAACATCACAATTCTTCTCTCACCACAGATATTATAATAATGCTTTTAATATCAAACACATTTTGAAGCATCTATATCTTCCATTAATCATACAGGTTCAATATGAAGAAGCATCCAACCACACAACTTCTTATCAGAAGAAATGGTAAAACACTTGGGTATAGGGCAGAGATCAAATCCGGTTCTTAAAATATTCAGAAAGATAATCATAAATAAGCACCTCAATGTCCACTTGGTACCAGGTGCATCCTTTATGTTAATATTTATTTGGATGCAGGAGCTATAATGTAATTTGTTATTGCAACAACATATACTAAGGTCATGTTTATCATCAGTTGCTCATAAAAAACCCTACCTCTATTCTTCATTAATTCAGTAGGATCTCTTGTTTAAAAAAAAAAAACAACAAAAAAACAAAAAAAACCCAAACCAAAACAAACCTAACATAAAAATTAAGATTAGCCATACTAGAACAAATACCAAAGTCAAGTCCATCCGTACCAATATTTTAACTCCTATGGTAGTCATCAGCAGAATCCTAAAGAATAAAGCAGGGTAAATACACAGGAGTACTTTCCTGTTATATTCTCCCAGTTTCCAGAGGCCGTTAGTGAACATTAGTGTTGTTTAAACAGTTTTCTTCCTGTTGGAATCAAGGTTGAAGTCAGCCATCAGCATGCCAAACTTTGTGTCCTACTTGCCATATCACAAGGTGTCTCCCTTGTAGTTTAGCTTCTACAACTTATCTAGGATTCAGTTAGCAACAACAAAGAAGATGTACAGAAATACTTTGCACATTGTCTGCATGCATTGCATGTACACCTATCTAGGACAAGCAACTGCAATGAACTTCATTGCCGGTAAACATTTAATATGGACATACAATACAAGAACTGTAATGGATTATGTTAGGTAAAACTCGAGTCCCTTCTTTGTCCTGCACCAGTCACTAAGGTGTGTATACCTTTGGCATCCACTAGCCTTCAGTGACTATTTTTTTGCCCTCTTGATTTGTTCCATGTAAACTTTGGGATTTACAGCATCTCATGGCAATGAGTTCCACCGCACTGTGGGTCACTTTGGTTTGTTTGGAGCAAGTGACCTGAAAAATGATTGTACTAAAATAAATAAGCACTAGTATCCATCTTTAAAATTAATGACAGAATTTGACTTGCAAGCCCAACTAAACAAACATCATGGCATAGATAAGAAGGTAAAAAATCAATGTCTTCAAGAGTATTTATTTGTGATCTAATAAGCAAATAATTATATATTTACAAAAGTGTTGATGATTCATATTTAATTTCCAAAATTAAAAGAAAAAAAGAAAGAAAATATAATCAGATTTCTGTGTACTGATTTGGAGTGAATATGGTTCCATTTTTCTTAAGTGAAAAACAGAAGCAGGAAGGAGAATCAGCAACATTTTTATAAGATTATTTGGGATTAATATCATGCAATATATAGAATAAATATCCAAGGTAAACCATCAAGCACAAAATATAGGAGTTATATGCTGTAAAGAGTGTCATGGAATAAAGATTAATCAGGAAACCGACTTTAAAATAAATCCATAAAAAAACTCCAGACAGACAAGAAACTATACTTTCCTTTTCCGGATAAAAATATCCATGGATATACTATCACAGAAGAGTAGCTTGCAAATCAACTCTATCTTCATTTCACTCTTCTGTAAAAGGATTGCCTTTGTTGATGCAGAGATGGGTTATGTTAGTCTCATTGATACTTTAGGCAATATTAGTAGAACTATATTCTCCAGCAGATTATTCCTTTTTCTAATTGACCTCACTATCACAACTTTTTGTATTAATATGTAAATTAATATTTCCTGTTTGAGTTTCAGGTTATTACTCTTGCTTTTATCACCTTTAATCATCTTAAATAATTGCTCCCCATCTTCTTTGTTGCCACCTGTTCAATTTTTATAGGCACTTACATCCTACTAACTAATCCATCCCTCCTCTTCTTCACCTTTTTTCTCACATCCCTCTTCCCTAACACCTCTCTGTAATTCATACTAATGTTTTTGTCATATTAATATCTTAGTGTCCTAATAACTAATTTGCTAGTCTTTTAAAAGGAAATACAAGAGCAAAGAACAACGCTTCAAAGACATTACAATCACACTGCACAGAATAACTATAGATAGGAATTACTACTTTGAGAAGTTTTTTAAAGAATGTTAATAATGGTTGAAACCAAACCTCGCTAACACTTGCACCCTCCCAGGATGGGTGCAGCATTTTATTCTCAGGAAGTGGCATCTTCCCTCCTCCAGCAGGGAGCTGAGAGTCACCACAGCAAAGGGAAGGGCAGTGTCCCCTCCTGCAAGGCACAACGGGCTCAAGCAAGGTGAACAGAGCAGGGCTGGTGACAGGAACAAGTCCTGTCAACAACCCAATGATCATCATACAAAAGTAAGGTGACAAAAAGGACCCAAGGTCAACCCGGGAAGTCCAATCAACAAGGAAGGAATGCCAGGGGACAAGCTGGGCAGAGGTTTAGTAGTATGGCTCAAGCAAATACTGGGGGAATGAGATTAAGCTGAAATGGAGCCGCCAGGCCCATGGGCAGGGGTGTGCATGCAGGTCCAGGTGAGGTTGTTCAGGGCCATTAGGGACTGTCACTGTGCTCAGGGCCCTAATATTTTTTATACTTTACAATACCTGGTAGTTTAAAAAAAAATCCGTTTTCTCACCTTATATACATTTTCCCCATTTTTTTTCTTGTGCTTATGCTTTTATGCTTTATATTATTATGATTTCTTATTTAGTCTTAAAACATAAACATCCAAATTTTGCCTGTTATAGCAAAATCCTTATATATTGGAACACATTAGTTAGTGCTTCATAAGCAGTCAGACAGAAAAAAACACTACTGACTTCAAACTTGAATGTACGACCTCAAAAACTAAGCTGGTAAATTAAGGATTTGTTTTATTTGTATTAAGGAACTAAAATGAAGATTAATTTCATTACTTCTGATTTTTATACTAGCTAACATTTTCATGTAGATTGATAAATAATCTTGTTGCCAGAGCATGTGGCTTTCCTGACACATCAGTAGCTAAACCATGGTTCAGCTGATGGGAGTTAACTCTTACTCCATTGTGCCCTTGGTACCTGTCTGAAGGGCCTATAAAAATCTAAGCTTTGTGTTGCCACAGAGAGAATGCCAATGGTATGATGACCTTCTGGGGAAGAAAGCAGTACGCTGCCCTGTTCTGAAATTCTTTTCACAGTACAGCTCAGGGATGGGAGGGGTTTGTTAGTATTTGAATATGTAGCTAAACCTTATCAAATTTTTGCTTTGAAATACAGGTTTATTAAACAATAAACCTCTATGTTGATAACCAGCCTGTTGGAGAGCACAGTTTACAAGCTTACTAGATTCTGGGGAAAGTGGTCCTTGTTCTATGTGCTTCTATATTTAATGCCTATTTTCTACTTTTATGAACTTACTGCTTGCATGTTGGTGGACTTTCTAAAGTGTATTTTACAAATTTTCTTCATAGAACCTCTTCATTCAAGTTCCCTAAGAAGGAAAAGCTTTAACTGTGACTAATCTCTAATGTTTTCAGGGCTAGTTACAGCTATTTTTGCTTTTGAAATTTTTTATCATAAATAAGACTTCACTTTTCTAACATTGTTCATTGACCTTTAATCTAAAGCTGAAGCTTCTTCTTATTAACTTCACTTAAATAATGATAGTAGAGAATAGGTTCTATAGCTGACATGCCATTAAGATTAATGGATGCAATTCACATCACTACTACTTTTGCTTCTTTTTTTTATAGAAACTCAAAATATGCAGGATTTTCAAATTTCCATTCTGAGTTTAGAAGTTAACTGTTCAGAGAAAAATGATAATATGAAGTTCTGCATGGAATAACTAGAATTAGAATAATTACTCAAGTAATTGTTTGGGCTGGGCCCACTGTTGTGGGGGCAGCTTCAGAAGTTCTCAGCTTCTGCTCAGAATAACAGAATGCTTCCAGGTCAGCTCATTTTTTCTAATCTGTGCTCGTGCTACAGCCCTTCCAGCTGAAAATATTCTATTATATTCTACAGCTCCTGCTATGAAGTATGCTCATCTCTTCCTCTCTCCCACACAAACTTCTGTGAGCTGGTCAAGCAAAACAAAAAATAGTTTATTTGTTTGCATTTGGGGATCTCCATACACTGCAGTTTGAAGCACCAGGTGAATAATATTTGATTGGAACACCTGGTCAACAACTGCCTCCTGTTCCTGCTCATGCAGACACATGCTATAATCTCCATCCACAAAGACTGGATTTTCTATTCAAAACCACAAGTATTCCACTGGGCATTTTTTTCATGCATTGACAGAAATGGTCAGAATTCATAGGCTGTACTCAGGTAGATATTCCAAATTATCACTGCTGACATGAGCATTTTTGAGCTGGAAAGGAGTTACTATATCAACCTAAACTTTTTTCCCCACCTCTACCAGAAATACCAATTACGAAAACTCACATTAAAGGATAATATTTACAATGATAAATATCAAAAGACTTTACATTTATTGAATGTACACAGGCATAAGTTTCTCATCAATTTTGCATAAACTTGATTACTCTCAGGAAAGGTGATGATGTGAATTTGATTGACTGTTTATATTGTAATTATTTATTCCTGTTATGTTTTGATAGCATATAAGCTTTTTGATAGTATCGCATAATATCTTGACCACAACAATTTAGCGTTAAATCATAGTTTAATTGTTTTTTTCCATTTTCCATTACATGTATTTATTTAAAGAATAAAATAACCCTCATTTGCATGAATTAATTTGATATTGGTCAGCTATTGGATTAGATAACTGATCATTCCTGAAGAGCAGGATGGTTGAGACTGCCCGCATAAAGTTTCCCCCCATAAAATTTTCCCACTTTTATATCACCCTGAGAGCCACTGTCATCCTGTTCAGCATTCTTACTCTGAGTATGTGTTTGACTCCATGTGCTGGGTTTGCATGGGGGGGCTGCAGGGGTGGCTTCTTGTGAGAAGATGCCAGAAACTTCCCCCATATCCAATATAGCCAGTGTCAGCCGGCTCCAAGACAGACCCGCCGCTGGCCAAGACCGAGCCAATCAGTGATGGTGGTGGTACCTCTGTGATAACATATTTAAGAAGGGGAAAAAATCGCTGTGCAACAGCAGCCAGAAGAGAGGAGTGAGAATATGTGAGTGAAACAACTATGCAGACACCAAGATCAGTGAAGAAGGAGGGGGAGGAGGTGCTCCAGGTGCCGGAACAGAGATTCCCCTGCAGCCCATGGTGAAGACCACGGTGAGGCAGGCTGTCCCCCTGCAGCCCATGGAGGACCATGGTGGAGCAGATATCCACCCTGTAGTCCATGGAGGACCCCATGCCAGAGCAGGTGGATGCACCTGAAGGAGGCTGTGATCCCGTGGAGACCCTGCACTGGAGCAGGCTCCTGGCAGGACCTGTGACCCCTTGAAGAGGAACCCACACTGGAGCAGGTTTTCTGGCAGGACTTGTGACCCTGTGGAGGATCCATGCTGGAGCAGTCTATTCCTGAAAGACTGCATCCTGCAGAAAGGACCCATGAGGGAGCAGTTTTTGAAGAACAGTAGCCCGTGGGAAGGACCCACATTGGAGAAGTTCGTGGAGGACGGTCTCCTGTGGGAGGGACCCTACACTGGAGCAGGGGAAGAGAGCGAGGAGGAAGGAGCAGCAGAGACAACAAATGATGAACTGACCACAACCCCCATTCCCTGTCCCCCTGCACTGCTCGTGGGGAGGAGGTAGAGAAACAGGGAGTGAAGTTGAGCCTGGGTAGAAGGGAGGGGTGGGGGGAAGGTGTTTTAGGATTTGTTTTTATTTCTCATTACCTACTCTGACTTATAATTGGCAATAAATTAAATTAATTTCCCCGAGTCAAGTCTATTTTGCCCGTGATGGTAATTGCTGAGTGATTTCCCTGTCCTTATCTCGACCCACAAGCCTTTCATCATGTTTTTCTCCCCCTGTCCAGTTGAGGATGGGGAGTGATAGAGCGGTGTGGTGGGCACCTGGCATCTAGCCAAGGTCAACCCACCATGCCCCATTCTCTCTATAGACTTATAAGTTTGAGACAGTCTCATCCACCTTTCTTCCACCTCACTCTCGAGGCAGAGTTTGATCAGCCTGTGAACTGGTTAGCAGGAGACTCAATGTGCAATTAAATCTTTACTGCACAGAGTAGCTCAAAGATCCCCTAGCCAGGACTGACTCGTACCCAGAAATACTCACAGCTCAGTGCCCTGCTGTCAACACCTACCAGTCTGGGGCTGAAAGTGGCTGGGCACAGCTGGCCCTGCATTGCTGTCTGCAAGGTTAGAGCAGCCCAGGGAAGTTTTGGTTTGTCTGTACACTGGTAAAGAAATGCCACTTTTTCCACTAAGCCTTTTCAAGTTGTGCAGGCATAAACTTTGCTGTTTCTTCCCATGTAGGATATGGTATCAAAGGTATGGATATTTCTCCCTTCATAATGCTGAAATCTTCATTAGCTCATGCACTTCAATCCCCTCCTTTCTGACTTCTCTCATGTGTGTTGCTAAACAAATTCAAAAGGTTTTTGAGGTTACCAGAAAGAGGTGACATAATGGACTGCTTAGCAAGAGAGAAATTTTTCAAAATACTAATTTTCAGTTCAGTTATACATGTTAGCATCTCCATGGAAATCCCATTAATCTGTTTCAATATGTTGAGACATGTGAATAAGAGCTTAGTCTGTGACTTCACAGCAGACAAGGGAGCAGCTTCCTCCGGGTACATGTCTGTGCGTTGAGAAGAGGGGAGAGAACAGATGAACGGGAGGAGAGGGTGGGCTCAAAGGAGGGCCCTGCTTCTTCACCAGTGCCAGCAGTGGGCTATTTAGCCATACTGCTCCTCCAGCCTTGCTGTTGTGTTTAGGACTGAGGCTGGTAAACCAGTGATCTCACCCTTTGCACAACACATACTATGGCACATCTCAACTCCAGTGTTTGCTAGGGTTACTGAAGAGATTGCCTTTCCTCAGGAAGACAGGCTGTTTTCAGCTGGCTTATTTATCAGTTTCATAATTCATAAATAACTTTTTGCCTCCCTGCTTCCCGCCTGCCTTCCATACACACATTGTGCCATCTAAATTCACTGCCTGTGTCATGTCTTCGTTTGTGCTTCCAAATTGATATTAGGAACACCTGCCTAAATACATAATGCTATTCTCTATTTCCCATTCCAAAATTTCTTGAAGCCAATTGATATTTATTTCATTTACTTACTGGGCACTGGATAGGTTACGTATTTCCAAAATACATCTAGCTACGATAAACAGGGTATGAGAGATGTAATTAAAAAGTTAATAAAAAGGAACAATGGACACCCACAGCTGTAGTCTAATACAGCTGTCAGTATCTCTCTCTCTCTCTCTCACCCTACAATAGGCATTGCACCACATTAAGCAAGAGCTCTACTATGGGTGACAAAACCAGGCATTTCACAAGAGATGCTGAGCATCTCTGAAGTAATCTCTCATCCAGGGAAGAACACTAAAAATGGGAACAAGAAAGATTGACCTCGGTGACTCTGATACAAAGGTCAAACTCCGCAATTGTAAAAATATTTCGGAGAATTTGTAAAAAGATGGGTGGCAGCGCTTAGAAGAGTCTCTTTCAATGTGCAATGATATTTTGATAATTGATAAGACATAGCAATATATAATCTAGGGGAGCTTATTACTTGTGTATTTTGTTCTGAGGATATTTTAATGTCTTTTTGGTACAAGGTTTTTCTGACTGGAAGTTTAAAAAAAACCCTCTGCAATGTCAGAATGCAAATCTCATTTGTAAGAAGGTTGCAAGAATTTCTCCTGTGAGAAATCTACTTCCTGATTTTGTGTTAATTACTTGTACAAGGACAAAAGAAACAGATGTTTATTTGTGTTTACACCGTGCAATAGTAATTCCTTGATTCCAGTAGAGACCAATGCCTGATGTAAAAAAGATTTTTCATTTGCTTAGTGAGTAGATCTATGCTGGAAAACTAATACATTAAAAGCTAAAAGCCCAGTATTGAAAGCAATGAATATGTAATTTGGGATGTTGTAATCTTTAAACATTACAGAATAGTTTGTCTTAGTACACATGGAATGATTAAATTTTGGAATTCAGAAGTTTTTGTTAAAACATGTTCAGTAAACGCCTTATATCTTTCTTGATTGTTCATTGCCTGTAATTTTTGAAGCAATAAATCTCTTCTTGACCTATATGTACAATAATAAATAATAGAGCTGACAAATGAACTGATCATGCAGTAGTTATGAGGATAGTAAGAGGCTAATCTCCCTTCTTGACTGCAAAAATAACAGCTTCAAGGACATGAAAAAGATGCTGTTTATAAATAAAATAAAATTAAAATACTATTTGTTATATTTCTTCTTTATAAATCTCTTAAAAATCAATTGGTATATGAACTTTGGTATGACATAAATATTCCTTGATTGTGAATTTTAGTGTTTCAAAACAAAATTACAATAAAAATTCTATTCAGACTGAAAACAGTACAGAAAAGTTTTAGATTAAGATGACTGTGACTAAGCCATTCCTGGTTTTACTTCATCAATGTCACTAACGTATTATTTCTATAACCTTTACAGCATCACTATGTTCTCTGTGTTATTTTTGCCTAAAGCATATAACTTTCCTGCTTATTTGAGCTGACAGCATGATTTTCTTTATTTTCTGAATATTCAGCATCATCAAAATTGTACTTTTTTTCTCCATGCATAGTTTGTGGTACAAAATGTTATTTGTGTAATTTGGCTTTCACAATCATTATATAATCAGATTAAGGATACAGCCTTTTTATGTAAATGAATTAACAAGTGAAATATGAATCATAAAATATAACATGAGAACCTAATTTTTGCTTGATTGCCTCTTCTATTAGAAAATCTTTCTTAGGAATCTACAGTCTTCAGTTCTCTTCAGTTCTTTTCTCCTTTGCAATAATGAGAGTGATGAGAGTCCAAAAGCTGTGTTGAAAGCCTTGGTCTTGGCTGAGGCAACCCTAAGGTCTCTCTAAAAGGAAAGCCTCATGGTACAGAGAAAGCCTTCCTGGAAGAGTGAGAGCAAGAGTTGGTTTATTTCTCTCTTAACTTGCCATTTCCCTCCTTCCTATGCTCTGAGGAAAAGTACAAAGAATGAAGTTGCAGTGATCATGCACTGGTGGAGTTCGCAGTCCTGAGGGATATAGGTCAGGTGAAGAGTAAAGTCAGGACTCTGAATTTTAGGAAAGCAAACTTCCAGCTGTTCAAGGAGTTACTCAACAGGACCCCCTGGGAAACTGGCCTCAGGGACAAGGGAAGAGAACAGAGCTGGCAGATCTTTAAGGACTCTTTCCAAAGAGCACAAGAGCTCTCGATACGCAGGTGTAAGAAATCAGGAAAGGACAGCAAGAAACTAGCATGGCTGAGTCAAGACCTGGTGGTCAAACTAAAGGGCAAGAAGGAACTGCACAGGCAGTGGAAGCAGGGACAGATATCCTGGGAAGAGCATAGGGATGCTGCCTGGTTGTGTAGGGATCGGGTCAGGAAGGCCGAAGTGCAGCTGGAGCTGAACTTGGCAAGGCATGTAAAGAATAATAAGAAGGGCTTCTGCAGGTATGTCAGCCAGAAAAGGAAGGTCAAAGAAAGTATACCCCCACTGATGAAGGCAACTGACAAACTGGTGACAACGGATGAGGAGAAGGCTGAGGTACTCAACAACTTCTTTGCCTCAGTCTTCACTGGCAGCCTCTCTTCCTACATCTCTCGCGTGAATGGACTGCAAAGCAGGGACTGGGGGAGGAAAGTCACTGCCACTGTGAGAGAAGATCAGGTTTGTGACCACCTGAGGAACCTGAACATACCTAAGTCTATGGGACCTGATGAGATGCATCCCAGAGTCCTGAGGAAATTGGCTGATGTAGTTGCCAATCTACTCTCCATGATATTTGAAAAGTCATGGCAGTCAGGTGAAGTCAATGGTGACTGGAAAAAGGGAAACTTTGCACCCATTTTTAAAAAGAGCAGAAAGGACCCGGGAACTACCAACCTGTCAACCTCACCTCTGTGCCTGGGAAGATCACGGAACAGATCCTCCTAGAAGCTATGCTAAAGCACATGGAGGACAGGGAGGTAATTCGAGACAGCCAGCATGGCTTCACCAAGGGCAAGTCTTGCCTGACCAGCCTAGTGCCCTTCTATGATGGAGTGACTGCATCGGTGGACAAAGGACGAGTCATGGATGTCATCTATCTGAACTTCTGTAAAGCCTTGACATGGTCCCCCACTACATCCTTCTCGCTAAATGTGAGAGAAATGAATTTGATTGGTGGACTGTTTGGTGGATGAGGAATTGCCTGGGTGGTTGCATCCAGAGGGTAGTGGTCAATGGCTCGATGTCCAAATGGAAACTGGTGACAAGTGGTGTTCCTCAGGGGTCCATACTGGGACCAGTGCTGTTTAATATTTTCCGTCAATGACATAGACAGTGAGATCGAGTGCACCCTCAGCAAGTTTGCAGATGACACCAAGCTGAGTGGTGCAGTTGACACGCCCGAAGGACGGGATGTCATCCAAAGGGACCTGGACAAGCTCGAGAAATGGGTCCATGTGAGCCTCATGAGGTTCAACAAGACCAAGTGCAAGGTCCTGCACCTCAGTCAGGGCAACCCCCAGTATCAATACAGGCTGGAGGATGAAGGGGTTGAGAGCAGCCCTGTGGAGAAGGACTTGGGGGTGCTGGTGGAAGAAAAGCTCAACATGAGCCGACAATGTGCGCTTGCAGCCCAGAAAGCCAACCGTATCCTGGGCTGCATCAAAAGAAGCATTGCCAGCAGGTCAAGGGAGGTGATTCTGCCCCTCTACTCTGCTCTGGTGAGACCCCACGTGGAGTACTGCATCCAGCTCTGGAGTCCTCAGCACAGGAAAGACACGGACCTGTTAGAGCGGGTTCAGAGGAAGGTCACAAAAATGGCTAGATGAATGTAACACCTCTTCTATGAAGAAAGGTTGAGAAAGTTGGGGTTGTTCAGCCTGCAGAAGAGAAGGCTGTAGGGAGACCTTATTGCAGCCTTTTGGTACTTAAAGGAGGCTTATAAGAAAGATGGGGACAGACTTTTTAGCAGGGTCTGTTGCGATAGGACAAGGGGTAATGGTTTTAAACTGCAATAGGGTTGATTTAAATTGGACATGAGGAGGACATTTTTTATGATGAGGGTGGTGAAACATTGGAACAGGTTGCCCAGAGAGGCGGTAGATGTCCCATCCCTGGAAACTTTCAAGGTCAGGCTGGAAAGGGCTCTGAGCAACCTGATCAAGTTGAAGATGTCCCTGCTCGTTGTGGACTAGGTGACCTCTTAAGGTTCCTTCCAACCCAAACTATTCCATGATTCTATGATTCTAAGTACCATTCCTGGGAGCTCGTGGTTGACTTTCTACATTCACTATCTTTCACTACAAAAGGGACGAATATGGTTTTTGTATGAAGGAAAGGATAATCTATATTTAAGAAGATGTAATTCAAAAAATTTGCCTTATACAAAATTCAGTGACTATGACATGCCATACAATTATTTAATTACTTAAATTTCTCTCTTATATTATTCTGATGTGTATTGGAAACCTCTAGTCATCAAGGTCATTGTTAATTACCCATATGCTAGAAACTGGGAATTAACTTTTTGATCTGTCACTCAGACATTTTTTTTGAAGAAATAATTTATAGAAAAATACTTTTCCACAAAATGTTCTGATAAGATGGGAGAAGTCAATAAAAATATATGTCAAGCAATGCTGAAAATCACTAGGTGATGTTGCTTCTAGTTATTTTGTATTTATATCAAATTCGTTGTTTAAGCTGAGAACTAAAATTCTTTCTCTAGTAAGCTGCTTCAACTCAGGTTAGTAGAAAAACATAATTAGTCTTTTCTGACAAACTGTTTGTTTGCTAGCAATTAAAACTTTTTTTTTACTATCTTCAGCATCTTCTTTCCTGTATAAGTGCTAAAGAAATCTCACCAACAATAGATGTTACTAAGTGAAAAGCTGTATGAAAAATTTAGGGTCAGACAAAACCTGTCTGTTCTGACCTAGAAAAAAAAAAAACAAATACATTTTAAATATGCAATGGTTTAAAAAACTGTATTCAGAATGAAGCTGTTGAGAAAATGCTTTTTAATATATTTTAAAACTAACACTATTTAAAAAATAGGTCAATTTTTTTTAGCCCAAAATTTCAGTCACTTTGAATATCTTTTCCTCCTGTGCATACTCTACTGTTTTTTAATCTCCTCTATGTAAAAATACACAAATAATGAAATAACAATCAAACCAACATACTTTTTTTTCTGGTTAACAGAACTATATTCAAGATTGTCTTGTTTTCTGAAAGCGTTCTATTTATTAACTATTTAAGTTAACAGAAATTAACTTAGGTGTTTTCAATTCTTGATGTAAGACAGATAATTCCCAACATCGGTATACCTTACCACAGAGCAAAAGAAAGCCTACTGAGAGTTGATTTGCTTTGTTTATTTAATGCTCACACACTTACTAAACATAGTCTACAGATCTGAATTTCTGACAAAAAAAATTGAAAACTACTTCTTTAAAGTACTCAACTATACTTACTGAAAGACTGGTAATCTGGTTTTGGCAATAGTGTTTATTTGGCAGTACAAGACTAAGCAAATAAAAGCACATCTAAGACACTTCCACAGAGACACTATTCTTACATTCAGGATTCAAGCAGATCCTGCAATAGTAGTAGGCAGTAGTTAGTCCTACCACAGAGCTAGAAAAAAAAAGTCCCAGGCATTCATGCACATCTTGTCTTTCAGAAGGGAAATTTCTGATGAGCAAATTGCTTCTACTGCATTTCAGTCTGTAGTGTTATGCCATACGGTGAATGAAATAGCTGTAGAAGAAACATTACCAAAAACCTCCAGATTTATAGTGGGGCAACATGAATGATGAGTCTGGAAAGTTCTTTATTGGATTTTATTTTTTATATTTCTTTTATGAATAGAAAAAAAGACTAATATTCTCAAAGGAATTATTAATATCTCTGGGCTTTGTTTTTCAAAATGTATCTTGAGAATCTTAAAGAGGCCAGATATAGAAATTAATTCTGTTTTGATCCACCTCATGTTGTGTGCCACTAGTCATTGCTAACAGGCTGGGTGCTGGCCCTGGGCTTAGCGTTTTAGAAAACAGGACATTGTTCAGATTAAGGTCCCAATGTGACAAATATGAATGTTGCCAATCATTCTCAAAAATTTAGGTGCTCTGCAACCATGTTAAATATTAAGGTAGAATGAATATTTCCACTAAAATGAGAAATGTTTCCTCAATATAATTACATTCTCTTGCACACTAAAACCATTTGAAAAAAACTGTGAATTAGCGTAGCAAAAAATGAAACCATCCTGTGGATTGTGCAAAATGAAGAAATTAATTTTTCTTGGAAACCTCTGACTGCATCCCCAGAAGTACTGAGTCTCCTTAAATCAGGTTCATCTCAATAGAAGTTGCTAGTCTCTTTGGGAGGTGCTCAAAACCTTGAAGGATTGGGCTTTTGAGAGATGCTTTAGAGGTAAACTATGTTCTTCAACCTATATTTTCCCAGCCCACAATTCTTTACACCTCATCACTAAGTGACCTTACATGGTAATGACTGCTGAACTGAGTAGACATCTGTAATTTTAGAAAGTAATCACAGTTTCTGCTTTAGTGCTTCCCTGCTGCTTTCAACAATTTATGAACAATAGCTGATGATAGCTAAATAATTAATTCAGCTGAAAAAAAGAAAAAAAAGAAATCTCTAAATAGATTTTGTATTGTCAGGAAAATAAAAATGTCACAAGAGGTAAAGAAGAAGGAAGGGAAGTCTTCTTATTCTATTTAAATACCATAGTTTCCCACTTCTGTGTAAAAGATGACAGAAAGACATCAGAAAATCATTATGTCCTACATTCTTTCAACAGATATAGTGAAGGGTTTTTTCTGCTTCTTGATCCCTTCTCCCTGAGTCAAAATTACATCTACGCCTATCTTAGTCTAAGTATTAGTCTGAATTAATTCCTGTTAGTTCTTGGTTTTTACCTCAATGTTTTATTGTTAATTCCTTTTCTTGATCTTTCTTGAGGACAACACAACTGTGTTTAAGAAAAGAGTTTGGCTGCAAGTGTTTATCTACTATAAAGCATCTAAATTGCCTTCAATTTTAAAAAGAGGCAGCATAGACATGACCTTACTGTAATTTAAGGTACTTGCAAAATTCCTATTTATTTCAGTTAAAATCATTTTAAATGACCCATTGAAAGAAGCACAGAGTGATCTTTCTCCTTTCACTCATGTAGTAGCTGAAGAGAAAATTCTATTCTTTGGACTACTGTGATGTATATGACAAAAAAAAGAAAGAGAAAAAAAGGTCCTAATTCAGCAGAGGTGATAACAGCTGCTATGTACAAGAGACTTGGACCCAGAAGACACTTTAAAAAAATGTGAAATTACACTTAAGCCACTGGGCAATATACCCTGATTTTCATTAACACTAGGACCATTTCATGACAGGTAGTGTCATGGTTTAACCCTAGCCGGCAACTGAGAACCACACAGCCGCTCGCTTACTCCCCTGCCCCTGGTGGGATGGGGGAGAGAATTGGAACAGTAAAAGCGAGAAAACTTGTGGGTTGAGATAAGATGAATGGGAAATGGGGAGTCTCGGTTGGTGCAATATTGCCACCAGTGCACTATTGTGGTAGCAATTGGCACCTGTTGTTCTTCGACCCTCAGCAACCTCATAACAGAAGGGTCCTTTGAGAGACCAGACAAGGTAGAAAGCTGTTTAATTTCCTGTCTCCAAGGCAGCTATACCAAAAGCCCACCAGTACCCTTTTGGGTCCTTGAAATACCCACTCCTGAGGTAGTCTATGCCAAGGATGCATGGAGCCTCTGGGCCAGTCACAATGGGGTGCTTATGCCACTCATTCCCATTTAAGTTCACTTTGGCCTCCAATACAGTTAGCTGTTGGGATCGCCCTGTCACTCCAGAAATACAGATGGGTTCTGCCCCTGTGTAGCTTGATGGCATTAGGGTACACTGTGCACTGGTGTCCACTAGAGTTTTATACTCCTGTAGGTCTGATGTACTAGGCCATTGAATCCACACAGTCCAGAAAACCTGGTTGTTCCTTTCCTCCACCTGGCTGGAGGCAGGGCCGCTCTAGTCCTGGTCATAGTATTTGTCACTCACTTCTTGTAAATACGAATCAGAAGCCCCTTTATTAAGATCGGAACTAAAATCAGCCCTTCTACTCTGTCTGGGGAACTACTCGCTGGAAACTGGAGCCGCAATTTTCCTGGAAGAATCCCCTTTTGT
>VYZW01013969.1:23300-40623 GCA_013401315.1 Balaeniceps rex | reverse complement strand
AGAAATCCCCTGTAAGCCTTTTGATGACTTTCATCTATTATTCACTTACCACAAATCCTTGCCATTAACAAACTGCACTAAGGGAATCCGAACTTTCAAAGCCACAAATCTCCTAATAATTATGGCCGCTTTATAAATGCTTTGGGATTAGCAATGTCATCTGGTTAGAAATTCAAAGCTGTTCTTCATTATTGGATTGAACCTGCCTGCAAAGAGCGAAAAGATTGATAATACCGCCACTGATTTCAACGGTGCAGGAGCATTCATTAGTTAACATCCTCCTCCCAGACACATCAAGCCCAGTGACATGAATTTATGCTGTGCTACTGTGCCAAAGGCCCAGAAACCTCCCTCAAGCACACTAACACCAATCCTAGAAGACAGCATTGGAGTAAATTTGACTGCAAGCACGCTTGGGCTTCACACTGGCTCCTAGCATGCAAACTGAAGGCAGTTTTACAACTATCTGCTCTGTAAATTAAGAGTGTCTTTAGTTGCTTTGAAAAATAAGAGCTTATTTAGTCAGCACATTGGCTTCTTCAAAAAGTCTTCAAACTAATTAGCCATACTGAGTTACTATTAAAATACAGATGTTACATGCAATAACTCTTGATGATAACAGAGCTGGTGCTTTGGTATCAAAGCTATAGAATTAGCATAAACTTTGTCAGATGCATTTCCTATAGGCTCCAAACTATATTTCAAACTGAATATTTTCCTTTCCTGCAGTGGATGTGGGAATTCACTTACTTCATTTGTAAGTCAAAGCAATAATAATTTTAACCCACGTGCAGGTCAAGAGTTTGAATATTCAACAGTGAGATACAGTGTGAGGGGATGGAAAACAGACACACAACAGAAGACACTGAAAACAAAAACTGAAGTAAAAAAATAAAGAAGGTAAAAAATAGTTGCTGTACTACAGATGAGCCATACAGCTGTTCCAGATCAACTTTTACAGGATGGGGGGTGTGGGGGTGTGCTTTATTTAATGCAAAGGGCACACTAGCCAGAGGCAAAGCCTCCCTCGTAGGTGCAGATAGGCTCTCAAACAAAACGTTTACAACCCCCCCCAAGATATGCAAAGCCCAGAGAAGCAGACTGCAAGGCTCACAAATTTTAATTCCAAGAGTTTCTGCCCATCTCTGCTTCTTACGGAGCAGGTTTATTTGGCAGATAAGCCTTTGCTACTTAAAAAAAATCAAAGGCAATGGCATCACAGGAAAAGAAATTTCCTTTCCCTTTTTGACTTTCATTCATCTGCTCTAGCTGAAGTTGTGCAGGTTTACTTACAGCAGAGATCAGCAGGTTTGCATCCGAGGGCTCAGAGCTGCTCCTGCTCCCTCCAAACCAGCTTCCTCTCCTCTTCCACCACTGCCTGAGCCCACCTGCCCCACCCACAGCACCCCAGCCCTTGCAAGAGCTCTTCCAGCTCAATTGCCTCCCCAAGGGAATCACTATCTCTTTCTCCAAAGGTGTTACAAATCATGTTTCTGAATTTCAGAGCAGAACCTGGCAGCAACTGCAGGAAAAAAGATGCAAGTCCCGACAGAGGGGGGAAACTAAAAATTCCCATTATAAATCATCACATCTACTCCATTATTAGCTTATAACATATCATATAACTAATTTCCTTCCCCACCCCTTGCTAAACTTTCACTGAAGGTATTGATTGGACTTGTCAGCATGTTCTCACATAATATACTGAATTCAATTAAATGAAACACAACCAACAAGATAGCAGGTAATGGATATCTGCTTAAAAATAACAAGTAGCAACACGTACAGGCAGTCAGTATAACCTGAAACGAGGATACTCCATAACGTATTTTGTAACTGCTATCTGCACAGAAAAAGCCAGAAGCAGACTTTAACCAGCAACTGTCTGCAAGTAGCAGGACAACAGCAGAGCACAACAACTACTGACTCCTATTTCATGCACTGGATCAGAGTTTAATCTGAGCAGCAGCCACATAAATCCAGAGGGGCTCTATTAAAAACCAGTGCAGTGACTCATCCCATGTAGAGAAGCATAAATTCAGAGTCTGGGCATCTATATATTCCTTAAGAAAGCCTTTTGTTTAATGACAAGAATTTCTTTGTTGGACAAGCTGGGGGGCTGGATCACGTCCCTGTGGCAGAACATTTCTGCTCCTCTAGCAACGCAGAAGGGCGTTAGACAGCCCACATGCAATACCGGAGAAATGTTAGCTGTAAATGTGTATGCCAAGCAACTCTGCCATAGGCACTTTAATATAGTGCTATTTTCAATCTTCCCAAAACAGCCATTGCAACTCACCATACCCTACAGCAGCCCTAAGACTATCCTAATCCACACAGATCCAAAAACTCCAGCAGCAAAATCTTGAGACCCCCTCCCCCCCTGCAAAAAAAAAGAGAAAAGAGAAGAGAAGAGAAGAGAAGAGAAGAGAAGAGAAGAGAAGAAAAGAAAAGAAAAGAAAAGAAAAGAAAAGAAAAGAAAAGAAAAGAAAAGAAAAGAAAAGAAAAGAAAAGAAAAGAAAAGAAAAGAAAAGAAAAGAAAAGAATCATCAACAGGCACTTTGCCACCCACCCCACAAGACCAGGATTTCCTTTCCAGAGAGCAGTGATGGCTTAGAGCCACGGCTGCTCCTTCGCAGCCCTTCGGGAAGCTTTGCCAAGAAGAGCACAGAGCCTTTTTTTCCAGACGCGTGCTGCCATTCATCAGGATGCAACAAGACTGTCCTTGCCGCCAGCTAGGACAGGCGTCCTCAACCCGGACACCCAGCACAGCAACAACTGTCCCAGGGACTTCCAGTTTCCACTTTTCCCCTCCCCAACACCTAAATACCAACCTTACTGTTGTGGTTTAACCCCAGTTGGCAACTAAGCACCACACAGCTGTTCGCTCACTTCCCCACTCCCCAGTGGGATGGGGGAGAGAATCGGAAAAAAAAAAAAATTAAAATTCGTGGGTTGAGATAAAGACAGTTTAATAGGACAGAAAAGGAAGGGAAAATAATAATAATAATAATATACAAAACAAGTGATGCATGATGCAATTGCTCACCACCCGCCGACTAATACCCAGCCAGTCCCTGAGCAGTGATCGCTGCCCCCCGGCCAACTCCCCCCAGTTTATATACTGAGCATGACGTCATATGGTATGGAATAGCCCTTTGGTCAGTTTGGGTCAGCTGTCCTGGCTGTGCCCCCTCCCAGTTTCTCGTGCACCTGGCAGAGCATGGGAAGTTGAAAAAGAAAGTCCTTGACTAGTCTAAGCACTACTTGGCAACAACTAAAACATCAGTGTGTTATCAGCATTCTTCTCCTACTAAATACAAAACACAGCACTATGCCAGCTACTAGGAAGAAAAGTAACTCTATCCCAGCCAAAACCAGGACACTTACCAGCCTTCTGCAGCAAAGTGGCTTCCCCCCACAATTAAAGCAATTCATCACAATAGCAACCTTTTTGAATACAGAAATATCCTCCCCCCACCCCAAACCCTACCTAGAGGCCCTTGTGCTCAATAATAAAACCAGTTGTGGATCCTATTTGCTGGCATTTACTCAGATGAGAAGCATCAAAACACACAGTCTCCATTTGCCATGCATGGAAGTTGCACACAGCAGATAATCTTAACAAACTGCCACCGAGCACAAGAATAACAAACACTTCAGCAGCCACACGCACCCCAGAAATAAAAGGCCCACATCCACCTTAATCACCATCATGCCTCGTTTCCATAACAGTGATGACCCCCCCCCCCCATTATGCATTAGGACTGAAGTATTAAAAACAAAACCAGAAAAATACTAAAACCACAGGACAGGCACCTGTTGATCCTCTCATTTTTATTTGGTACTATCTTGATGCCAAGGCACTATTAACAGCTTCATCTGTTATATGCAAAACCTTAAAATTAGCCTGCTACAGCCTTTAATCTGAAATATGGTAGCACTTATTCTCCTATGAACAATTTTTTTTTTGGCTGGGATATTTGCTCTCACACCAATCAAATATAGAAACATATACACATACAATGCATAAACTCTCCTCATATGGATACCATACAATTAATACAATTACCATATGTTTTATGCACTTGATCCGGATGAAGTCATAAACATGACTGAGATACTACAGCACCCACACATATGCAACATATATTAAAAGCAAACGCTATGTAATATTAATGGACAAAATTCTGAGATGTGCTGGGGGACTAGTTTTGGTTACCTATCAGTTCGGGTGCCAGGTCAGAGTCTGGGGTCTAGAGATGCTTAACAGATTAGCTGTTAAATGTAAGATACTAGAGGATGTAAGACTTGGCATTTAATGCAAGACAATGATACAGATATGTCCTGGTTTTGGCTGGGAGAGAGTTAATTTTCTTCCTAGTAGCTGGCATAGTGCTGTGTTTTGGATTTAGTATAAGAAGAATGCTGATAACACTCTGATGTTTTAGTTGTTGCCAAGTAGTGCTTACCCTAGTCAAGGACTTTCTTTTTCAGCTTCCCATGCTCTGCCAGGTGCACAAGAAGCTGGGAGGGGGCACAGCCAAGACAGCTGACCCAAACTGACCAAAGGGCTATTCCATACCATATGACGTCATGCTCAGTATATAAACTGGGGGGAGTTGGCCGGGGGGCAGCGATCGCTGCTCAGGGACTGGCTGGGTATTAGTCGGCGGGTGGTGAGCAATTGCATCGTGCATCACTTATTTTATATATCCTGTTATCATTATTATTATTATTATTTTCCCTTCCTTTTCTGTCCTATTAAACTGTCTTTATCTCAACCCACGGGTTTTACTTTTTTTTTTTTCCTCCGATTCTCTCCCCCATCCCACGGGGGAGGGGGGAGGGGGAGCGAGCGGCTGTGTGGTGCTTAGTTGCCAACTTAGTTGCCAACTGGGGTTAAACCGTGACAAGATATTAATAAAAGTTATAGGATAGTTAAAAATCCAACAAAATGATTATCAGCCTTCAAAAGATTAAGACTAAATCTGTTGTATCCTACTGGATTTTGCACCTATCCTTTACATACATAAAACGTGTATACTCCATACAGTAAATCACAAAGCCTTTTATCACTTCAATGGAACTGAGTCAGTACCAGATTTGTCATCTCATCATGTTGTTTGCAAACTCACGTTTCATTTGACCAAGCAGAATCACCCCGCTAATGTAGTTACTGCATTTTTCATGCAAGACACTATATGTTCCCAAAAACAGAGCTGGCCTAAGCTGCCTGTGTCACCAGAAGGCAAGAGGGGACAAGAGGCAGCACTGTCCTCACAAAGCCCTCCTTGTAGTGACTCTGACTAAAGCCCCTAACTTTGAGGAAGTTTTTGGCAAGGACCCTATAGAAATGTTTTGGCAAACAGCAGAGAAAGATGTTGTCAGCTCTCCAGATGTTCCTGTCCCTTGAAAATCCCAATGTATCTTCCAGTTTAGAGGTTACCCTTCCTCTCCAAATGTTTTTCCCTACATGGCCCCAATTCCCCCAACATTTTCACATTTTTTACAAGGGAAGAGAGGCACAAGTTCTTCTTCCCTTCTCTATTTCTCCTAAATACATAAGCGGACGTTGGGGATGTGAGGCAGTTCCTTGTTCAAGCAAGAACACAAAACCAAAGCATGAAGCCAACTATTTGATCAATGCTCTTTGATTTAATTAGATTTGGACAATGATCAAAGTCGATGCCTTAGAAGAGTCACTACAGGCAAACTTCAGTTTGCAAGAGGGATTACTTTCACAATTTGAGAAATAAAAAAAGACATAAACCCTGGAGGGACTGAGGACAAATTTACCACCTAGAGAGACTTGCCTTCAGTGAAGCAACAGTCAGCTGACTTACCTAATAGTTGAACCCCTATAAAAAAACCAGCTGTCACACCAAATTTATTCATATATTTTGTGCCATTTCAGTTTCATGTTTAAACTTAATTAATACATTCTTTTAATTTTCCTTCTGTACCTTTCTAAGTCAGTTCTTTGGATAGGAAGACAGAGATGGGGCCTCAGCAGTACTGCCCAGTAGCCCCCAGTATAAACTTCCAGCTCTCTCTGAAAATGGGTCACAAAAGCCATTTGCTGTACATAAAACTTGTTACCTCCTCCGGTTTATTAAATTTTATCTAAAAATTGAGATCTCTAAGCATACATATGAAACAGAGATGTTATCAGAACACACCAATATCTCACTAATATCTACCGTATTTTAAGGTCTATTTAGCCTCGCCAATATACATATATTAATCCTAATGTATTGGATCTGGACCAGAAGCTAAAAGCCAGGACATGAGGCTTGAAGTAGCAGTCTGGATACAAATCCAAACTTGGCAGTTTAAACTCATATATAATCATCATTACTCAAACTCAGTGAAGGGAGGGCAGACCCTAAATCCCTATTAGATTTACTGACTTAATAATTTACTCAGTTTACTAATTTCTTTAGTACATTTACTGACTCAGTCAAAAAGGATTCGAAAAGGAGGTCCTTAACCTATGGAAATGATGGCTATAGTTGAATGCTTGCTCTATATCATCGATGACACCACCAAGAGGGGTCAACCACCTCTGCAGACTTGTGTGCCAGACCATACATTTCATTCCCAAATGAGTGGTGAAGCCTGCAGTGGAAAGTCAATGGAAGTTAGGAGCTGGCAAGGGTCTCCCTGTTCATCCCATTGTACCCTGTTACACACTACCCAATATCTGCTAATGCATCCTTGGCACCCACATCACAGAGGTTTCTCACTGCTGGTCAAAAATATGCATGAGAGAGAGCACTTAATGAGTTCAAAGTGAGGATTCCCAGATCTACCAAAGCATTTGGTAGATGTGGGAATTTGGTACCAAAGCATTGTGGGCCTGTGCGAACCTCATGAAGTTCAACAAGGCCAAGTGCAAGGTCCTGCACCTGGGTTGGGGCAACCCCCTATATCAATAGAGGCTGGGGGATGAGGGGATTGAGAGCAGCCCTGCGGAGAAGGACTTGGGGATACTGGTGGATGAAAAGCTGGACATGAGCCAACAGTGTGCACTTGCAGCCCAGAAGGCCAACCGTATCCTGGGCTGCATCAAAAGAAGCATGGCCAGCAGGTCGAGGGAGGTGATTCTGCCCCTCTACTCTGCTCTGGTGAGACCCCACCTGGAGTACTGCGTCCAGCTCTGGAGCCCTCAGCACAAGAAGGACATGGACCTGTTGGAGCAGGTCCAGAAGAGGGCCACAAAAATGATCCGAGGGCTGGAGCACCTCTCCTACGAGGACAGGCTGAGAGAGTTGGGGCTGTTCAGCCTGGAGAAGAGAAGGCTGCGGGGAGACCTTATTGCAGCCTTTCAGTACTTAAAGGGGGCCTATAGGAAAGATGGGGACAATCTTTTTAGCAAGGCCTGTTGTGACAGGACAAGGGGTAATGGCTTTAAACTAAAGGAGGGTAGATTTAGGCTAGATATAAGGAAGAAATTTTTTACACTGAGGGTGGTGAAGCACTGGAACAGGTTGCCCAGAGAGGTAGTGGAGGCCCCATCCCTAGAAACCTTTAAGGTCAGGTTGGACGGGGCTCTGAGCAACCTGATCTGGTTGAAGATGTCTCTGCTCACTGCAGGGGGGTTGGACTAGATGACCTCTAAAGGCCCCTTCCAACCCAAAGCATTCTATTCTATGATTCTATGATTTTCGCACCACAAATAACAGTAACTCCAGATGAGGCCTCTAGGTGCTCCAGGAATGACATAAATGCAAGAGGTTAAACCTAACAATCCAATGCAAGACAAAGAACCACTGCTGCTGAAAAAAATGTGCTCTCTTGACAGCGCTGTCTCTTTCATACAGACATGGAAAAATCCTACCAACATCATTTATTCATGGCCATTTATTCATGACCTGAGCAAAGAGCTTGAGTAAGAACTAAGGAATCTGAGCCTTCATTTTCAAGTGTTAGAAAGCAATCCAAATATTGCATGGAGTTTTTAGCACATCTCCATTTAACTAGTCTCTTGTGTACAGCTTTGCCCCTCTCACACAGAAAATTCAGCTGAAAATGAAACTAGTAAAGAACTATTTGAATCTAGTTCCAAAAGCAACTTCCATAAGGAGATGCTACAAGTACGGAGAAGGAAACAGTTTAGAAGTCCTCACTCTTCCCCATTTCTGTATCAGAGTTCAAGGAAAACATTCAAATGGGAAGAGATGTCTGTAATTTCTTTACCCTCAAAGTGAAGGATTATTTGTAGCGCCTCCAAATTTTGTTTGGTATATCAAATTCATTAAGCAACCCTGTGGAACGCCCCACAGAGGTGCAAGTTCTTCAGCTCAGCTCCTTTTAATGTCATCCACTCCACCTACACTCAGCAACTGCAAAACATCCTTCAGGTAAGATGCAACGGCTGATTTAAAAGCTTCTACCATCAAACAAAGGACATGCAATGAATACAGAAGCGAGGAACCGATTTGTATTGCTGAAGAGATGTTGCCATTTCACTCCTGAAACCTCCAGCTTTTTATCTGATTGTCAAATTGGGTCTGTTGTCCGAAAAGCAGGTTCTTTACCCGGTGTGCAATCAGCCAATTCACACACACTCAGGAGAGATATTGCTTTATTTCATTTCTGCACAGAGATGGGTGCTAGGTGGTAATTCCACAAAGCTAGCACACCGAATCACCAAGTCAGCCTCTATTTATACACATTCATTACCATATTTAATTCCCTAATACATATGCAGTGCTATAATTGGTTAAAATCTCTTTGCCTACTATTTAAATTAATGAGCGTGCTCAGTTGTCCTTCAATATGAGTCTGGGGTGGAATTGTGGTAGGGGGCTCATGAGTCGGAGGTTGCGATCTCCCCCTGCCAGAATTACCTTTCCCCTACTTTCCTTCTTGGCAGGTCTTAAGTAACTCCTCACGGTTTACTGATCAAGACAAAACCATATTGTATAATTTAGTTAGGGTCACCTTAGACCTCTGCTCTCAGACAATCTGTTAACTAAGCGTAGTTAGGGTAGGACTTTATAATGGACATCTATAACAGCATCAACTTTGGATACAATGGATTCTACATACTCCTCCTTTCTCATACTTACGTGCATTCTGATTTATGTAGATTACATAATGCATGTCTTATATAACATAATCTTTAACTGTGCATGTCCCGTTGGGTCTCCAGTGGTCTCGGGTGGTCGTCTCAAGCCGTAGCCCCCATAGGCTCTCTGCCAAAGTTCATGTAGTGGTCATCCAGAATTTTCCTTTTGTCTTTCTTCATTCACCTGGTATTTGTCCAGGTTCCTGTCCGCAGTGTTCCATTACATTACTCCTAGTTCTCCTAGTTCCTTCAATTATTATATTTACAACTGATCGCTTGCCACCTCTTGGCAGGGTCAAGGCTACACAGGGGCCAAAAGCAGCTTAACAGTTAACAGATATCAGGTCTAGGCAGCTTCAGTCAAATATGCTTTGTGCTTGTACTCTAAATATCAAGTACATGTAACTAAATCTAACACTTAAAAAAAAACCCTCCCTTTGAGCTAAAAGTATAATCACAATGCATCTGGCATTTAAATAAAATAACCATTAGCACAGGAAACACCCAGCATAAAAGTACCAAGTCAAGAAAAGATAGATGAATACAGAGAAGCAGCATGGGACTCGATTTAATGCCATGTTTACTGGGGATCTGCTGTGTTGAGAAATGCAGAGAACTTCCTGTGGCAGGCCAAGCTCAGTTACAGGATTAAAAATGCAGGCTATGACTAAAAAGGGAGCTTTAATTATCTGGCTTAATTGGACAAGGAGGAAAACCAGCTCCAATATAAGCTGTGTGCTTTGAGAAGGCAGCAGACTACTTTAGCAACAGCTAGGACACCTACAGAGCTGTTAAGGGTTGAAGGGTTTTTCATATTTCCCATTAAAATGCACAGGTATCTATTTGTTAAATAGATCAATGGAAACGGGCACTGGAATTTAAAAGGAGAAACACATTACTCGAGATGAATTGGATTAAACTATACCATACCAAGTCTACAGATTAGCATGAATTAGCCTCTACTGTCAGCAAGTCCTGGCAACACTCTGACTCACCATCAGTGAACAACTCCATAAAATTTCAAGTCATGTTCACAATTATTAACCAAATCACATACACAACTGGCACCGGCAGACACAAACCAATCGTACAAAAATTATCCTCCTCAAAGCAGGCATTATGCCCAACCCCGCCACTGACTCACGAAATGCCCTGCAGCAGGTCATTTGATGTCTTTGTGCCTCAATAAAACAAGAATAATACTTTCTTGCCTTCATACTAATTGCCACTTAAGATCTATAGATGAGAAACACTATGGAAGTGATTACTAATAAATCATGTCATGATATCCACAGGCCAAAAGTGTGCAAACAGGCCTGAATATTGTTTTTGCCAAACAAGTGTTCTCCCGCTTGTTGTACTTGCAAAGATGAATCACTGCCTCCTGCAAGCTGTAATTTACTGGGAGGACATCAACCAGCTCTTTGTGGTAGGCAGGTGAAACCAGTGGTAGGCAGGTGAAACCAATGCCTCCCCACTTAATTGCCTGGTTTTCTTCAAACTTAAACCTGGTTGACTAATAGGATCTCACATGGATTACCAAACCCAAAAGACACATGTTCCCTGGCTAAGAGGAGACATATGTTCCCTGGCTAAGAGGTCACCCAGTGAAAAACAAGACACCTTTGGAGGAGTTCCTTAAATTCAAAAGCTTTGCTTTGCTCCGCTCCCTTTCCTAACTGAGCCAAATGACACAATTCCCAAGAAATAAGATCTTGTCTTTGCCAAGAAAACCTTTATTGCCAAAAGTCTCAACGTGGGCTGAGGAGGCAAGAGTCAGATCAGATGCAGCAAAGCAACATTAACAACTAATTAATAGGATGCATCTAGCTTCCCTCTCGTAAAAAAGCAAAATCTATACTACAAAACAGAAAACATTTGGATTCAGGCTTTAACAACATCCTCCCAAGCAATTGTCCTTGAGCAAATGCCCTAACCACAGAGCTACTACACAGAAAGCCAAGCGTGACCTCCTCCAACCATTTTTTTTTTTTTTTAATTAAAGAGTGGCCACAAGAGCTCACCTGCACACAGACTCTGTTGCACATACATGCATGACTGGTCGGCACACCTAGAGATCACCTCACCAATCAGACCTGCGGGGAATTAGGTCTAAGAACACGCAGTTCATGAATTACAAGCGCAAGTCCAGGCATAAGATCAGCACTGAGGTTCCCAATGCAACCATGAGGGCACTGGCACTAAGCATGGGCTGCAAAGCAGCTTAGATGCCTTGGAGAACACAGAGTGTATCCAGGCTATATGGGGAAGTTATACTGTAAGACATGCCTGGTGCTAGGACAGGACAGAGCTCTGTGCTGGCAGAGCGTATAAGCACGTTTTGGTGCTTACACGTTTTAATATGACTCTTGCTCAAACTAAGCAGTTTCATGGGTAGGGGAGCAGGGGACACTGCGCCTTATTTCCTAGATTGTAAAAGAGATCAAAAGCACTTTCTTAGTTTAATTTCTACATCTCGTTAATCCGCCATGAACAATCAGGTACTGCGATGCTGAGAGCCACGCAGATGGATATCTGAGCTGCTTATGGTGTTTGAACTAAGGGAGAACAAAATCCTACCCCAAAGCTTGGGCTAAGTGATTACATGTTTCAAACGTCGTTCAAGAAGGTCTACAGCTTCTTTTTATACACAAGGTCAGACTAAATGGAAACAACCGCCCTTCAGACCTGATAATCTCTCTTCTTGCATACCCTATAATTTCTATCCCTTTCTCCTTACAATTTTCCTCTGTTTCTGCTACTGGTTCACACGTTAGAAATAATCAGTCTATTTAGGACAATTCAGCTGAGATCAGCTAATTCATTGTATCCTCTGGGCTAGAGGAATCACTAAGGAATAGAAAATTCAGAGATGTCATTTGTCAAAGGCACTTTGACTGTATTTATTGTATTGATACAATGAGCTTATCGGGTGATTCCTGACAGAGAGGCTATCAATGGAGATCCATTTTCCTGTTAAAATACAATGTCATTTAATGTAAGTATATAGACTGTGTCACATCTTCACACATTTACCAAAGGAAATTAAGGGCACAAAGGAGAGAGCAGGCGTGAATTCTCCAAACACAGTGCTGTCCAGACAGTAGGAAACACTGAAAATACTGTCTCATGTATTTGGAGCTGAGCCTTTCTGAATAAATTAGCATTCAGCCAGTGAGGACACATGGAAGGAAACTTTACAAAGTGCCAAAAACGACTTGTCTGAAAAGAATTCAGTAAATAGATTCCAGTGTCTGACAAGTGTAAGCCACACTGAATATTATCAGAGACAGCAATACCTCTTAATCATGTGGACTGCCTTGTTAAATGGTAGCTCCTACCAGTTGAAGTCCAAGAAAGATCATCCGAAGGGTCCCAACAAGACAAGACAGAAATGGTCGTGATGACAGATACTGCTGAACCAGAGTACTAAGAAGTTGTTGCGTGAACCTTATCAATGTGTCATTTATTTTCACAGACTTGTTCCAGATTGTATTTCTGGCACAAAGGGTAAGATGAAGAGCATTTCTTTCAAGAAAAAAAGCTAATGAGGATAATTAAAGCAACTCCTAAATATACAAACCATGCAGATAATGAGTCTCATTTGAATTTTGCTTTTCTAGCAAAAAGCAGACAGATTGACCTGACCAGTTTCATGGGACTTCTGCCTTACCAAAAAAGATGAACGCTCTCCCTTTAGCTAAGGATCAATTTCCAGGCCAATGGTCTTTCCAGTGCTTTGAGGACAATTTAGACCTTTGTCCTGGTTTTGGCTGGGTTAGAGTTAATTTTCTTCCTAGTAGCTGGCATAGTGCTGTGTTTTGGATTTAGTATGAGAAGAATGCTGATAACACGCTGATGGTTTAGTTGTTGCCAAGTAGTGCTTAGACTAGTCAAGGACTTTCTTTTTCAGCTTCCCATGCTCTGCCAGGTGCACAAGAAACTGGGAGGGGGCACAGCCAGGATAGTTGATCCAAACTGACCAAAGGGCTATTCCATACCATATGACGTCATGCTCAGTATATAAACTGGGGGGAGTTGGCCGGGGGGCAGCGATCGCTGCTCGGGGACTGGCTGGGTATTAGTCGGCGGGTGGTGAGCAATTACATTGTGCATCACTTATTTTATATATCCTGTTATCATTATTATTATTATTATTTTCTCTCCCTCTGCTGTCCTATTAAACTGCCTTTATCTCAGTCCACGGGTTTTACTTTTTTTTTCCCCGATTCTCTCCCCCATCCCACGGGGTGGGGGGAGGGTGAGCGAGCGGCTGTGTGGTGCTTGGTTGCCAACTGGGGTTAAACCACGACAATGAGTAATTGTTTTCAGACACAATAGGCAATTGTTCAAAGAAATCAAGAGAAGAAGATCCTGCAGCTCATCTTGGAGACTACCCAGCAGCTCGGAAAAGGTCTGTCGCTTCATCCGTCAGAAATTTTTACCACCCAACTGGCAATAACGTGACCCCAGCTGGTCAGGTGAGCACTGAGTGGACACAGAGACCGGGACTGACGCCTGTTTTCTGGGAATCGAACGGCTTCACCCCCCAACACAGACCAATTTACCTGCACATTTTCCAAAATTACCATTACAAGGAGAGCTCTTTCAGTTAAAAACTCCACAGGCAAAGAGAGTTTTGCTCTGTTTTGTTTTCTCCAGAGTGGCACAGAGAATTGGTGGAGCAAAGATTAGCTAATTGCCCCCAGGCACCCTGCTTCCTCCTGCACCAGGGACTGGCTACTACAGGCTTCTAGCTTAGCTTCAACTTTTCCAAGTTTTCAATGAAGGTTGTCTGTCCCACCCATACTGGTGATTTTTCCTGCCTTGGAAGAGCTGAAGAACTATTTTGTAAGCACCACCGATCACACACTAGATTGGGAATATGGAAAGAGGTATGGTGGGGTCCAGTCTGCGGTGAGCACACTCTGGTACAGCCTCTGTATTAGACAGGATTACGACATGCAGAGTTTAGATGCCTCCATATAAATCCCACAAATGCTACCCCCCAAAAAAAGAAACAAATGAAAGAAACGAGTCTTTTCAAGGGACCTCCCACCCTCAGTGCAGCAGAAGCGACTCTGGATATTCTCCAAACAAGCCAACAAACATGGGAAGCCCCGAATTTGCAATTACATCAGCCCATGGGTACAGACAGCCACCGTTGCTCCAGGTAGATCAGAAATCACAGAAGAGCTCCAGCACAGCCCCCCCCTCCGTGTACGAAATCCATGTCACAACTGCTAAGTCCTGCCTGCTTAACTACCCACACAGAGCCAGTTTTGTTAGGACTTCATGGAGAGATGAGTCATACAGGCCAAAGGCAAATGTCTAAAACCAGCAGCAGGGTGGGGATTTTTTTTTTTTTTTTTGGGAACTGAAGTGCTGCAGCAGCCTTTATGATGCAGAAAAATAAGTTTTCCGCAGAAAATAATATGCTTTAAAGGGTCTTCACAGCTAATATAACATTTATAGGTGCATAAAAAAATACCATTATCTTCTGAAGTGACTTTTTGGGACTGGTCAGGCTTGGACTTATCGATATATTGCAGCAGTCCTTTCTAAGGAAGCCACCACCTTTAGCTGCATCTGTGAAACACACCCACAGAGGTTAGACTTGCATGGCAAACCACTTCTCCAACGAATCACCCCCCAAAATTTTTAACAGAGTGTATTTCATTTTAGTACCATCTCTGCAGAACATGCTTAGTTAATCTCACATTTAACCCTCTGTGCCAACATTTTTATAGTTTCCGTTGCTGCGCTGGAATCTGCAAATAATGTGATCTGGCTCGGCGCTCACAGTGCTCCCAGGATCAATTACCATTTTATAAATCAGTGTTTCATTACTGAGCTGTGAATGTCCTCCAGCCAATCATAACCTCAGCTCTGCACTTCAAGAGTCTAATCTTTGAAAATTAGGTATTTGGCAAGATTTACTGTAACAAAGGAAAACTGCCCTACTCATACTGTTTTGAATACATCCAGCTTCCATTCACAAATACTGCCATTGCAGTGGCCACTAAACGTTTTCAGTGATGTGATTAAAAAGAAAGAGCGATGGTAATTGTGCAGTGGAAATGCACTCTCATCTGTCACTTCTCTTGGAAAAAAATGAGCTCTCCTTCCTCATTATGTTCACTGCAATATATCTTCAGAAAAGTCTTATAGAGAGTAATGCTCAGTTGCTGTAAATGAGCTTAGCTTTATTTATTCTAGGAGAGGATCTGACCCCAAAGTCCCAATAAGCCATTGCTCCACCATCCTTATTAAAATAAAATCCTATACGGGAGCTGACACAAGACTTTGGCCTTGTGTCTTGCCCATAAATTCAGTGACGGAGATTTGGTATGCTTCGTATCAACAAGCCATGCCTAAGTGTGTACTTTAAATGAGGCTAAGATACAAGACAGCAAACACTACAAATCTTATCATGCTAAGACAAATTAAATGTTTCCACTGCTCATATTCAGCTTTGCTGCCTCTTCCCCATGCACTGCAATGGGATGGTTAACCTCACCCGAGCTCAGGCTAAACGACATGGGAAATTCATTTGCAGCAATGTAAACGTTTGAAATATTTGATTCTTGAGCAGCAGCTCCATAGTGGAGACTCTGGAGAACAGAGGCACCACACGTGCAGAGAAACCATCTGGGTCCCTGCAGGATTCAAGGCACTGGGGAAGGGAACCGTGTCACAAGAAGGAAGACCTAGGGGAGAAAGCAAGTGTGCTCTTAAAAACCACTGTGATTTCAGTCATCTGTTTTGAAACTGCAAGTGCCATAAAGTGACAACATGCAAGCCACAACCACAGGTTAGAGAGTTAGTTTTAAATCACAGGGTCAAAATAAGAATCCATTATAACTCCATTTAACATTCTCAGGCTGGTATGCAACACTACAGCTGTGGTAGCAAGGTCTTGAAAATCTGCTCCAATGGATATGAGAAAACACCAGAACCAAAAACAAGGACAATGCCAGAACTCTCGCACAGACTGGCACAATCATCCCCACCCAGCCTTTCCTCTCCCCATTGCCATTTACACCCCAGCTGCATCCAGGAGGCAGGACAAAAACTGGCTTGCTGCTTAGGAAGGATTTTTTGCACAAGGTTCACATTTCAGCAGATCTAAGGCTGTGGCTCAAAGCCTCTTACACTGGCCACCCAAAGTACAAATGTTCCCTTAAATAACCCTTGTTGAGAACTGAGGCTTCCACACCTTTCTGGAAAACAAATGGACTTCAAGCAGAAATTTCTTTCAACTAAGTGATAAAAACCCTCTACCATGCAACTTAAATGGATCAGCTTCTACAGATCCAAGAGCCATTAAAAAAAAAAAAAAGAAAACCACACACTGAAAAACTGATATACAAATGGCTAAATAGTAATTACCCAATAATAAGGCTTTTCCATGACATTAACAGAGATTCTGTGAACCCAACGTTGGCATCCCGATGAGCAAAGATGTGCAGATCAACAGCAGGGAGCAGATTCCAGGCATTAAAAAAAAAGTATCCTACCTTTAGATCATCCTTTAACAGAAAAAAAAAAACAGTTGAATACAGACTCCTCCTCCACGTATTAATACAAGGACAGAACTCAAAATTGTATCTTCAAGTACGCACACACAGAGTAAATTGACCTTTGGAAGAATATGACCTTTGGAAGAAGGGGCAGGCAACTCAAGGAGGACTACAAGGATGTCGTGAGGTTATGCAGGGAGAAAATTAGAAGGGCCAAAGCCCAACTAGAACTAAATCTGGCTACTGCTGTAAAAGACAATAAAAAATGTTTCTATAAATACATTAGCGACAAAAGGAGGGCTAAGGAGAATCTCCATCCTTTATTGGATGCGGGGGGAAACATAGTGACAAAGGATGAGGAAAAGGCTGAGGTACTTAATGCCTTCTTTGCCTCAGTCTTTAATAGTAAGACCAGTTGTTCTCAGGGTACCCAGCCCCCTGAGCTGGAAGACAGGGACAGGGAGCAGAATGAAGCCCCCATAATCCAAGGGGTTAGCGNGGACAACCAGGGGATCAGGCCCAGTCAGCATGGGTTTATGAAAGGCAGGTCCTGCTTGACTAACCTGATCTCCTCTTCTATGACAAGGTGACCCGCTTAGTGGATGAGGATGAGTGGATGACTGTGGATGTTGTCTACCTGGACCTTAGTAAAGCCTTTGACACCGTTTCCCACAGCATTCTCCTGGAGAAACTGGCTGCTCATGGCTTGGGAAGGGATACTCTG
>VYZW01013969.1:0-22956 GCA_013401315.1 Balaeniceps rex | reverse complement strand
GGTCCTGCACTTGGGCCACAACAACCCCATGCAAGGCTACAGGCTTGGGGATGAGTGGCTCGAAAGCTGCATGGCGGAAAAGGACCTGGGGTGGTGGTCGACAGCCGGCTGAATATGAGCCGGCAGTGTGCCCAGGCGGCCAAGAAGGCCAATAGCATCCTGGCTTGTATCAGGAATAGTGTGGTCAGCAGGACTAGGGAAGTGATCGTCCCCCTGTACTCGGCACTGGTGAGGCCGCACCTCGAATGCTGTGTTCAGTTTTGGGCCCCTCAGTACAAGACAGACATTGAGGTGATGGAGCAACAAAAGAAGAGCAACAAAGCTGGTGAAGGGTCTAGAGCCCAAGTCCTATGAGGAGCAGCTGAGGGGCCTGGGGTTGTATAGCCTGGAGAAGAGGAGGCTGAGGGGAGACCTTATCGCCCTCTACAACTACCTGAAAGGAGGTTGTAGTGAGGTGGGTGTTGGTCTCTTCTCCCAAGTAGCAAGCGATAGGACAAGAGGAAACGGCCTCAAGTTGCGCCAGGGGAGGTTTAGATTGGATATTAGGAAGAACTTCTTCACAGAAAGGGTTGTCAAGCATTGGAACAGGCTGCCCAGGGAAGTGGTTGAGTCCCCATCCCTGGAGGTATTTAAAAGATGGGTAGACGTGGCACTTGGGGACATGGTTTAGTGGTGGACTTGGCAGTGTTAGGTTTACGGTCGGACTCGATCTTAAGGGTCTTTTCTAACCTAAATGATTCTATGATTCTAAATTGCCACGTGGGTTTTTGTGGCTGGACAGCAAATGCTGTTCATTTTTAAACCAGCGTAGTCTGGACTCTCACTGCCTCAGCTGAACGTCTCGCAGATGCCACCAAGTTGCTAATCTCCCACCGAGCCATCAGGAATGACTTGTTTGCTCGTTTTACCTGCTAGAATTCTCCAGATGAGCTTTAAAGCTACTGAACAAAGGAAACATAGCAGTTAAGAGTGGATTTGGAGTACTTGATAGACTTCCTCATATGTCAATTTTAGTGAACATCATGCAAGTACAGCCTTCTCTCTGATACACATATGTGTGTTCATGAAATGTATAAAGCTAATGCCCTAGATCTGTCACATTCTCCATTAATAATTCAGATTATTGGCCATTTTAGGCATATACAATGTATGCTTCAAAAATTAGCCTCTTTTTTTTTTAAAAAAAAAAAAAAAACAACCCACTTGGTATATTTGCTGTTTTTAGAAAGGGCTGCACTGCTTGCTCAAAGCTCTGGGAGACCACGGTACTCCTCTCCCCAACTGGAATTGGGCTTGGTCGAAGCCCACGGAGATGATATATTCTGGTCTTTGGCACTAGCTATAGAGGAAGACACAGAGGAAGGTTTTCCAAGACCATTACTGCCAGAGAACACACTCAGATAAGCAAGTGAGACAGTGACAATACTATTTCAGTAATACCTTCAATGCTTAGAACTGACAGAGTTGATAATTTTCAGCTCTGGTCATTCCTACAGCTAATAAGAGTATAATTTAAAAATGCCATCCTCTCTTTACATTCAAATCACCGGTTTCATGCATCTATAATTTTTCTNCAAACACAACTCTCAAAATGCCATTTATAATTTTTTTTTTTTTTTTTTTTTTTTTTTTAAATGAACAGAAACCTTCTCCAGGAACTGTTAAGTGTTGATAATAATAGACCAGAATACAAAGTCATTTTTCACCCTCCAAGAGGAAATATTTAACATCACGGTTCTGACATATGTATGCTTGTTGCCAACACCCTGCACATGCGGTGCTTGCCTGCATGTGGATCACCCACCAGCCCAGCTCGAGGATCCATCCTGTTTACTAAAGACAGACGTTAGAGCCAAACCAAGCTCCACCTCCCAAAAGCCAGAAGAGCAGCTTGTGCAGATGTTGAAATTCTGGTGAGAAAGACAAACTATAAACAGATTTCCTAAAAGATCTGCTTTGGGACAGTCTTATCTAACAATTCCGCTAATTCCCTTGGTAGGGAAAGTAGGGGAGCGTGAATGAAATCCGCAGACAACAGATAGCTGGGAAAGTCTGTCATCTCAGAGGATGTGCAGAAGTTTATTCAGAACATTTGAGGACTAAAACAACTGTCAGGTGATACAGCTTTATTATTATAAAATAAAGCCAAGCGCAGTCATGCACTTTGGGATTAAAGAAATATGTTCTGCAGCTTGGGAGCTCAACAGTTGGAAGTGATATAGAAAGAGAAAGACTTCAGTGGTTTAGTGGCTCATGGCAAGAGTGTAAAAAGCCAGATGCTGCCTGAGGTCTTGGTGAGGAATGGGAAAATATACAAGACACCAGTAAGATCTCAGCTGGAACAATGTGCAATTTCAGGTTACTGACTTCAAGAAAGGTTAAGTGAAACTGGAACGGTGCAAGAAAAGGTCAGTAGGATGACCTCTCTCATGAGACAAAAAGACATTGGCTTTGCTACTGGAGCAAAATGAAGGTTCTCTTTGGAGGGGAAAAGGAAAGATAAAGCAGTATGAACCAGCCATAAAGAGGTTTAGGCTGGAACTTGAAAGGAGGCTTATATCCACCAAAATAATACTGTTTAAGAAGAGCTTGCCAAAAGAAAAAAATTAGGCAGGAGGTTGATTGTTCAATGCACGAAAATCTACAGCATGGTTGCCTGAGATAGCCCAAAACAAGGCCAACCATGCAGAAGGTCCAAAGCTGATCCTGATAACACACCTCCTCACCATATACAGCCCAATGAGCCCACTGACCAAGGTGCGGGAGCTGCACCACTTTCCCAAAACCTCCTAGACCTTCCCTAGCCTGCAACCAGGTCTTGTGCTGTCGCCAGGACGACATAGCCTTTAAGGTGTATAGAGAGCCCACACACACTACTGATACACAGAACCTCAAGATTTCATCCAGGTGAGCCCAGGACTGTTATTGACTGTTGCAGGCAAGTAGCACAAAGTGCTTTGCACATTTTGAGACTTGTAATTTGGTTAGACGTTCAGTATTGTGCTCTGTAATCAGCTGCTAGCACTTACAGAGAAGCAGGGCTGTGTTTAAGATGTCCATGTATCATACAACTACTAATAGCACTGACCTGTTAGGAGGACCAGGATGTTACCTTCATATTTACAGCTATCCTGGAGCATGTAGATGTGACATGCAGCAGCAGCAAGCACTCAGGAAAGACCTTGGCTCTGCTGGAAACCCCCAACTTCAGGTAAGGTCAAAGCTTCACCTTCAGTAGTGACACTTAAAGCTCACTCTCCATCGCACGTCTGATTTATGAAGGTCTTTCTCAGCATCTTCAAAAATAAACTGATTTCCCTGACATTTGGCATGCCGTATCTTGTGCTGGGGAGGAGTCTTACCAACTCCCCCAGGACACTGGTTGAAGAGGAGAGACTAAGAAAAGGCTGTGCAAAGGTATGGCTGTCAAAACATTACTCTCTTCATTTTTTGGAAGCGACTCCAGGTTGTGGGTTAAAAAGAATCCAGACAGTTCTCTGACTGTATTCCCACACATGATGATGTTTGGTCATTTTTGGAGATGAGGAACATGATATATTGAAGCAGTGGTTGGGTTTCCTCAAAGACAAAATTATAATAATATCTCATGTTTATACCATACTGTCATCACTTGAAATGTATCTTACTCTGCTTTCTTCAAAAACAGTTTGAATTTGGGAATCTATTCAGCACTAATTTAAAAGATTAGATGTATATGGTAGCTGTGTCCAAGCAATTCGTAATCAAATATTTCAAATTGAATGATATTCATGACAAAATAATTCTTTTGCAATCCTCCCAGGACTTCTCAATGAAGCCCCATTCAGTCATGCTCAAGAAATGAAGGATTCATCTGTCATCTGCAGGAATACTAACAACCTCCCTCCAGTAAATGAGTAATAGCCCAAAATGAGAGGAGTAGTTCCAAAATACATAGGAAGTTGTCTGGGGTAACATAACCCATGTGTTTTGGAGATACAGTTATACAGACAGAAGATAAATAAACATGCAGAGTTTTGACTAACCTTTATTCAGTACTCCAATACAGCTCATTTCCCTGCAATTGTGTTTGATAGACACACACAATTTGCTAACTCTGAAGAGAGCAATAATTTTCCCTCCAAAAATCACCAAAAATGCCACCACCTACATCATTCCTCTCTAATGTAATAATATCCTGTTAAGCAAAGAGCTTTGATGATTATATTACTGCATAATGTTTCTCTAAATGAAAAGAAAAAAAGAAAAAAAAAGAAACAGCAATAATCAACCTGTTTCTGCTGCTTACATGGCAATCAGGTGGAATTTAAATAAATAATTTTTTTTTTAAAGTCAAACCAGATTCAGCTTCCCTAGCAGGGAGAGACAGATGAGTGATACCCACAGCCAGCTCCTCCAAGAAGTGGCATGTTGCGCTTCTGCATGGTGTCTGACCCTGTCACCTCTCAGGGACCTGAGGACCTGTAGGCACAGGACCTACACCAAGCAGGTGCTGAAAGAGCGCAATCTGTCCAGGGCTGCCCAATCTGTTATGGCTCCAGCCATCTGCCCCTGTGTCCTCTAGAGACTGACCACCTCCATAGGACAGCCAGCAGAAGGGACCGCGTGCCCTTACCTCTCCTCTCTTGTTGTCCAGTGTATTGGCTTAGCCCCTTGGCACATGGAGGGTTTGCATGGTGGGATGGAGCTGGAGATGACATGAAGCCTGTGTACATGGGCACTCCGGGGTCCTCAGGTACATGCCAGATTCCCCACTGTTATGGAAATAAATCAGGAGATTCTCTAAAACACCAGTGTGGACTGCAACATGCTCACCAGGCAAGAAGGGGCTGCCCTGGCACACTTGGCAAGCAGCAAATAAACATGCAAACATCAGTGATTTTGCTTGCCCAATCCAGCCTGGTGCTACAGGAGCTACAGGCAGAATTTTAATTTTACCGACCATGCATAGGCTACACAAAGTACATCACACCGCAAATCACACCCAGAGAATAATTAGGCAGACAGAAATCAAGCCAGGACTACTATTCAGTGTGCTGTCCTGCTCCAACACCTTGAAGAACCATGGGGAAAGGGCTCTGTTTGTAGCAGCGATATGGAAATACTCTAAGGAAAGCTGCTTCTTTGAAACAGTCTTCCCAAAAGGCAAGCTGACTTTGCCTTTCAGCCTATTATAAACCTACGCAGAAGTATCTCCCTTCTGAGCACCCCAACAGCAAAACCTACTGAAGGACTCCCAAAGCGTCCTGGAGCAGATCAGATGAACAAGGTGGTGCATGGGGTTGGGGCTACCAGCCAGCTCCCTGAGAGGTAAAACCAAGCACTCCAAACTGAGAGCGTCCTCAAGGTCCCAAACTGTCATCCATCAACATCACCCTTGTCAAATAGCGGTTGACAGTAAGTTAGGCAAGGATGCTTTGGATGCTGAAAATAAATCAGGTTTTGACTAAGAGATGTCCTAAATTTTGGCCTAAATTGGATGTAGAAGATTCTAAAACAGGATCTTACGAACAACAACACTGGCCCCATACCACCAAAACTCTGCCTTTATAATGGCCAAAAATAATATCAACTAAGGAAAATGGAGCACTTGGTTCTCATTAGCAACAGTCACAGCTTGCTGGTCTAATAACAGAGCTTTCTGAAAGGAACAACCCCAAAATGAAGCCTTCAAGGATAGGATAATAAGAACAGATATCCAAACATTTTGGACTCCATTGGGTATTATCTTTCATTTTGCATTAATAATAAGATAACATTTATTGCTGGCCTCTGCAACCAATCCCCTTGGATTTTAGGAACAGTGACATCTGACAAAGGGGAAACAGCACAGTAACTACTTTTTTGCCAAAAAACCTCTCAAATTTGGGGGTGCCACTGATTGATACTGCCACAGTACCAATATTTATACACTCATTGAATTACAGGCTTGACATTACAGAGGGATGTTATCACACCTGAAAACCACAGCCAGGTTCACCTTCCCAGCACCCACAGATCGAGGAGTCACTTGCTTTTATTCTGCCACGTGGCAGGATCAGGAGTAACGGTCACCCCAAACTGCTGCTCTTGGGAGCAAAGGCCATGCACTTTGCAGGATTATAACTTGCAAATGTTACCACCCCAAGGCCGTTGTGGCTTTGCAAGCCCGACAACTAAAGCAGCAGATAAATAACCAATGAGTCTTCCCATCAATGCTATATTCTCACTGGAGGAATCTGTAAAGATTCAACTCTTCTTTTTTTTCAGTATACAGTTCATTTCAGTTAAAACCCGTTATTTGCCCCTGTTGCAAATCTCACTCACTGGAGCACTTTCTCAGCTGGTCTAAAGTGGCATATTGCTCCCATAAAATGTGCCGGATTACCCAGGCTGCAGATCAAGATGAGGGAGAGTTTCCTTTTAAAGAAGGGCCACTTCACTAGTGTTTTGTTTCCAAAACTGTCCATCCCCAAGATGGCAAGAGGGGGAGGATTTCATGCCCTCTGGTACGTTGCAACCTCAGGTATGAATGAACATTTGCCTCCACATCTTTAGCAGAGAAAGGTCTTTGCCTTTGCAAAGGGAACTGTGATCAAGTCTGCTGGCCCACAAAGAGCAAAGCTGAGCCAATAACTGATTTTACAGTATGCAGCAATTGAAATAAAAAAGCAAGAATAATCTATATCACTGCAATAGCCTTCATTTCTGATTTGAACTCCTAAAGGTTTCAAGTTTTCTGGGACAGGAGACAGCAAAAGAGAGCAAATGCAATAAAATCAAAGGGAATTTATTAAAATGAAGCTGTTCCAATCGGGAAAACACAAAAATGTCTTGCTTTGAAAAAGTCTCAGCCAATGTTTAGCTGTCAAAAAAGCTTCCCTCAACTCGTTCTGCTGAGTGTGTGTTCATTTTTACTAAAAAAAAAAAAGTTTTTTCCAAATCCAGGAAGACTCCTGTTTTAGTGGAGACCCTCTGATGCTTACGATGCGCTATTTTTTGACACAATGACCCCTCAAAATTTTCCAGTGGATGTGCAAGTAGCAAATTATCGATTTGCATTTGTTACTTATTTTCTACAGACCTTAAGAAGGAACCCAGAGTTCTCCCAGGGGCTGAAAAGCAGAGGTCAAAACACCTACACCACGTGCTGTGAGAGGCAGCTGCCAGTGGCTGCTCTTCCACCCTTACCTCGCACCGGTGATGTCCACGCCAACCATTAACTGGCCGTTCAGGGAAAGGATCTCATCTTTCAGGCGCACTCTCCTGCGCTTCCTGGCCAGGCTGTTTTTCTTCAAGTCCATCACCCAGATGCACCCGACATCAAGCGCCAGCCCCTTATGCCCCTTCCTCTTCTTCCCTCCCCACCGCTTCTCCCTGTAGTCCCCCAGAGTGGGGATGTTCCCGAAACTCAAACCGAGAACCTCAATTTTTCGCATCTCCTGGGCCAGGTACACGGTGCAGATCTCCATATCCAAAGTCCCACAGCTCCCTGGCTGCAGTTTGCTCTCATCCACAGAGAAGTTGAGCTGGATGTACTCGCTCAACTTCTGGACAGCTGAGCAGCAGAGCTGCTGCTCGGTGCCCTTGGCCCCCTCCCGCTGGCTGTTCTGCAGCCACTGGCACAGGAGGGGGAGGAAGACCCCCGCATTGTCCTGCATGATGGGCATTGCCGTCCCTATGCATCCCCTCACGGCAGCAGCCCTGGCCCCGATTGGCTCCTCGGACCTTGGCTCCACCACCCACCACAGCCCCCTGCAGCCCCTGGGACTATGCTGGAGTGGGGCTGCAGGTCCAAAGCAAGCCCCATCTCATCTCACAGGGATGGTTTTTTGGGCCCCAATTGTCCAAAAGCACAGTCAAGGCAGGATGTTTGGTGTGAACACACCACAGCTGGCCCCATGGAGAGGTTGGTGGATGAAGTGGTGGGGAGCATCTGTGGTTGTCCAGCTGCACCTCCCATCAGGGTCCCTATGCTCCACTGGGAACAATGTCTCCTTCCCACCATGGTCACCACGCCAGCTTGTTCTGCAAGGAAACAGCACAGTTAGAAGTGCCAAAAACGCTGCAGGTGTCCAACAGCCCCAGCCCTGCATCCTTCCTGGGGCAGGAGCCCAGCCAGAGCTGCTCTCCTTCTGCAATTTACCACTTAAGGGAACCATCTGCTCTTCTAAGCAAGGGAATAAAAGGTCACAATTAGCTCCTGACCTCCCGGGTAAGACAGGGAATTGATGAGCTGTGGGGATGCTCCTGTCACAGCTCCAGGCTTGTCACTGAAGGAGAGGAGACACTCCAACCAAATACACTCCAAGGACCACCAAAGGGGCACGGGGCAACACTGGTCTCACCAACGACTGAAGCTGGTTGATGCCACTGCTGAGGAAGGTGGCTCTGCCCTCCTCCATGCCAGTGTTTTTGGGCTAGGATAATGTGCTGGTTTTGGCTGGGATAGAGTTAATTTTCTTCACAGTAGCTAGTATGGGGCTATGTTTTGGATTTGTGCTGAAAACAGTGTTGATAACACAGGGATGTTTTCGTTACTGCTGAGCAGTGCTTACACAGCGTCAAGGCCTCTTCTGCTTCTCACACCACACCACCAGAGAGTAGGCTGGGGGCGCACAAGAAGTTGGGAGGGGACACAGCTGGGACAGCTGACCCCAACTGACCAAAGGGATATCCCATACCATATGATGTCATGCTCAGCATATAGAGCTGGGGGAAGAAGGAGGAAGGGGGGACGTTTGGAGTGATGGTGTTTGTCTTCCCAAGTAACTGTTAGGCATGATGGAGCCCTGCTTTCCTGGAGATGGCTGAACACCTGCATGCCATGGGAAGTAGTGAATGAATTCCTTGGTTTGCTTTGCTTGCGTGTGTGGCTTTTGCTTTACCTATTAAACTGTCTTTATCTCAACCTACGAGTTTTCTCACTTTTACTCTTCTGATTCTTTCCCCCATCCCACTTCGGGGGAGTGAGCAAGCATCTGTGTGGTGCTTAGTTGCCAGCCGGTGTTAAACCACAATAGATAGGTTTAATCCGGTCACTTCTCTGACTTTGCTCCCCACCAAGCTGCACGAGGGACAGGCATTAGCAAATGCAAAGGGTGAGGACGGGCAATGGGATCCCTCCTCTTACTGGCAGTGGTGGCTTACAGTGAACTAAACCTACCCTGCAGGTAAAGCATCTAAGGGAGGTGGCTACCCAGTTCCTTTGGACAAGAGTTGTGTGGGTGAACTCCCCAGTTTCCCACAATTTGGAGAGGGAGGTACACAGGCAGCCAGGAGGCAGCGAGAGCTAGGGGTTAGCAAGCAAGAGGGCAAGAAAGGGTTTTTTCTAGGATCATTAGGATCTACGAAACAAGGAAAAACCCTGACGTGAGTCAAGTCTGCTTGACTGGTTTCTTTTCAGGAGTGATTTTCTAGCAGCAGATGCTGCTCAGTGAGCTGTGCACCAGGAAGGTGCACGTGTGATGCTCCTAGGGGGGCCTTGACATCTTCAGCAACAGGATGACATTACACCAACAGATGAACAAGGATGGACATCACCTCAGGAAAGGAAGAACTGGCCCACTGCTTAATGAGAGGGACTTCTGAGTTAGACTGTCAATAAAGTCTGGCTGTTGGGGGGAAAAAATGGTCATTGTCCCAGGATGTGTCAAGAGGGACAAAGTCTGCCAGGTGTGTGAGGTATCTCTGTAGCCTCATGCAGGGCTGGGAAGGTCTCAGCAGCAAAACTGCCCAGTTGGAGCAGAGCACTGACATGACTGCCAGTCTAGAAAATGTGACTTATTAGGAAATACTCAAGAAATTAGTGCCTGCTAAGGCCCTTTGAGCTCTCCTGGACTGCAGCGGGCTGCGGCCAGCATCTCCCTCTGAGTGGGACGCCTCTCAGAGCTAGCAAACTTAAAATTTGCTAAAATCGGAGGTCCATTGCCAAAGACCGACAGTGGAGCCTGGGCTGAAACCTTTCACTCCTTGAGGCTCAACCCTCGCCCGTTGAGAAATGCCAAGACATTTGACGTGAATATTTCACTGAACTCGAGGGGAANGCATCTAGAATAAACCAGAAATGACAAATTTATCTAATGTGAGAATAAAACTAACACAAGAATTCTGCCCAGTCTGTATTTTTCAGTCTTCTCTCTCCTTTGCTCAGTGTCTGTGATTTTCCAAAAAATTTGAAGATGAGAAAGACAAGCTCTCATACTCCCTCTTCTAACACCAGATAGAAAATGGCACATGGACATAGGCTTGCAGCAAAGGAGAAATAATTCAGACATTAGAAAAAAAAATTCTGACTGTAAGGGTGAGAGTTACTGGGAGAAGTTACCTAGAGAGGCTGAAGAATCCACATCTGTGTAGATTTTAAAAAAATTTGTCATGGAGGAATCTGCAGGGATGTGCTGGCTCTGTTCAACCCTATTTCAAGCTGGGGGATCGAGCAGAGGCCCGTTGAGGTACCTTCCAAACTAGGTTAGTATGCTTTCTCTGACAGAAAAAAGGCAGTCAACCTTTGAAGACAGTTGTACTAGGTTAAAATCAAGAAATCAGAAGTCTTACCTCCCTTTGTCCTTGTCCAATATAGAAAAGCATGTTAATGCAAAGAATTTTTTACATTAAAAAATTATGTACAGCCAGAGCAGAATAAGGTCCAGATCCCCATGGCTGCAAAAAGTCGCTTTGATTTTTTTCCAGACCTTTGGGTTTCTTAGCAGCAAGTTCCCTGCCTAAGGGCTTTTCAGAGAATGGGAAGTCTAAAGCTGGCAGGTCTTGAGATTCATTTTATATTTTCCTGCTGAATGTAAGTCCATGAAAATTGCTTGGAAGATGTGTAGTCATCATGATAACCAATACACAGCTCCACTGAAATGCCCTAACCCTAAGAAGGTCATAAGCTTCAAAAAGTAACTGTTTTCTGTGATGTTAAAATAGCATTTATTCTTTACATTTGTAAGGCTTTATAGTTCCCTATAATGCAAACAAAAGATTCGTATTTGGTGCTTTGGGAAGATTTTCTATTCGTTAGTGCCCAAGATGTCTCTTCTCTCCAAAAGGGAGATGATTTTTGAGGTATCATACTCTTCAGCACCTGGTCATGCATGTTTGCACAGAGCCGTAAGTGAGAGATTTCCTCACGCTGTTCAGTCACTCTTGTTCAAGGAGTGGTATATGTGTAAGTAAAACTAAGGAAGATTTTTTTCACTGATTATTCAATGGAAAGCTGATTAGCAAGACCTTGTAACCTGATATCCCCAAAAGACCATTCACAGCACTGCATGAAACCTGATTTGCAGCAGACAATAAAAATTAGAGGTGACTTGAGAGCAAACCATTATAATATGTTTGGAAGGGAAATTCAGGCTCAGGCACACAGTAGAGTTTGCATCGGATAACAATTCATGCGTGTCAGCTGAGCTGTGATAACTGGAGCTCAGTTGCTTCTGACAACCTAAGAGAGGTCAAAACCAGTCTATTAGAGGGCTCATTACTGGTGCGTGTTTTGCACCTTCCCTTCCACAAGCACTAATGCTTGCGTGGCTGGGTCTCCAGCCTGCCTGGCCGTGTGTACCCACCAGCCCTCCTTCCCCCAGAGCAGTGGGAGGAGACTGGCCTCAGCCCAGCCACTGTCTGCATCCTTGGGATGAGAGAACACATGTGAGGATGTCGTGCATCCCCAAAGTTGCAGCAAGGAGCTTGCTCAGCTGTGATGACCTGGTTGGGCTCTGAACTTTTTTTGTAGCTAGAACATCAGATTTTGAATTTCCACTTTCTCGCCACCCTCATGACAATGAATGTTTTGTGTAGCTTCCAAGAGGAAAAAAAATTTAAATTTGCTTCCCAGTGCCAGATGAGGTTTGCTTCTAGTCTAGTGACTCGCAAAATATGTCTGAAGTTTGCTGAGGCTGCCTATGGATTTTAGAAACCATTGCTTTTAAAGTGAGGGGCTTGGGGTGCTAAATGCCCTTTCAAGGGTGTTGAAAATACTGCCTTCAGCTTTTCAAGCAGCTGCTGTGATTCTGACTGGTGGGTCTTTTCAGGCATGGAAAGCATTTGGAGCAGGGTAGGTTTTGATTGCAACATCCCAAAGTAATGATGGTGGGAAGAGAGGGTGGAAGAATGAAGGGGAGTGGGGAGACATCTGGGAAGCTGGTGTCTGGTGTGTGCGGGTGAGAGGTTGGGACTTGTTTGCTGAAGGAAGAAAGCAAATCCCCCTCTCTGAGGGCACGGTCCTGCTCTTGATTCACTACGTGACAGTTGAAAAGGGCAGCCTGTCTGGATTTCCGTCTGCTCTCTCAAATATATCTCTACTCTCCAAAGCCTTTAAGGTGTCTGAAGCAGTGGTAGATTGGTGCCCGCTCGCTTGATCTTCATTAAGGTGCATTGCCATGATTTTGCCTGAATGCACCATAGCTGCTTTGGGCTGCGACCAAGCTGTTGTCCCTCGCTTGGGGTCCCGTATAGGTCAGATCTGCGTGTGGAGCCTGGTGCCAAGGGGGCAGAGACCTGAGGAGGGCAGCAGAGCTTGTCCTTGTGTGATGAAGCTGTATTAGGCGTGCACCGGTGTTGCCCTGTGCACAAGCCAGTGGCTTGTACCTCTCTGCTCTTAGTGTTCCTGCAGCAACCAGGTGGGGACAAAGGTGGGGAAAATCAGGAAAGTGAGAAAAAGGGGAAGGTAGCAGTAATGGATGGTTCGGTCCATCCCAGAAGGATCCTGTCATGTCTGTGCAGGCTGAAAAGGCAGATTTGAGAGTGGCTTCTGTGCTTCAGGGTCCTTCTTGGTGGCTGTAGTGGGTTTGGTACCAAAATGAACTTTTGGGTCCAGGTGAGAAGAGACAAAAGTGGTATAGAGATGTAGTAAGGCCCTCTTGGGTAAGGCAAGTGTGAACAAAGATGCTGTCCCCATGCCACAGCATCTGCCATCTGCTTTGGTCACCAAGTGTTACAAATCTCCACTCGGTTCCTGGTTTTTAGAGTCCCCGAGTTGAGGGCTGAGGGTGGTCGGCAGGTTGGGGCAGGAGTTTGCACTCCTGCAATCCCCCCCCCCAGGGGATAGTTAGGGCCAGTGGTATCCTAATGAGCTGCGGCCACGTGGTTAATGAGACTAAAAATAAACCTTGCATGTCTCCTTCCATCTTAAAATTATGAACTGCAACATAATGTATCTGGGCAACCTTATTTTCAGCATTTTCTTCCCCCCTTCCTCTCTAAGTGTTGTACTTCTGCTTTGGAAGATGGTCTGCTTTATTTTTATCCCTCTCATATGACAGTCCAGAAAGCTTGCTTGCGTCCTTTTTTTTTTTGTGAAGTAAAATTAGTTTTTAATGAAAGATGAGCAGTTTTAAGATGCAAATGTACAAATACGGTGTTGCAATGCAGGATGAGGGAAGTTGTGAGCAACCTGCCCATCCCCAGGAGGCCTTTGGCAGGGCTGCAAGGTTGGAAACCCCAGGGATGAGTAGCTCAGATGGATTAAACAAGGGTTTAAATTTTTTTTTTACATATTGTTACCTGGTAGATCAAGCCTATTCAAAGAAAAGCAATACAAAATATCTCTTGGCAGATTATGGTTTTAAGAAATTCGATTTTAATTCTGCATGTTACGATTTGCACTTCCAAGCTTTTTGTAGAAGCGGTAAGAAATTTTCTATCAGTGTGTTTTGTCGGTGGAGAATAGAGAGTCTCTAAAATAGCTATTCCTCGCAGGAAAACCTGCAGTGGCAATTTGTGTGAGGTGGTGTTCCTCACGACAGGCAACACCTTCTGTTCTGGCTTGCCTCCTGCGATACACTGTAGGCTTTTTCCATTGGAGCGAGGACTGTCAGGGTGAGGATGTGTGGTTATCAGCCTTGTCTGCAAGAATGGTATCAGACACACAAACTCTTCAGCTTTTTAAGGCTGAAGGCAGGGAAAAGAGCAAAAGAAAAGGAAATATTTAGAGGTTTCTTAGTATAGTTCTCTTGAACTTTCAGAACTGTACAGGTGTTTTAATATGATTTTCCAGTGAATATGTCTCTTTAAAACACTGGGGTTTCCCAGTGGATGAAAATTCCAATTTTTGACTAACTCTACTTGATTGCATTTTTAGGGTTTTCCATCTTGAGGCTGGGCATATGGCTTCAGTTTTCCTTTTCTGAGAAAAGCACTGGGACATTTAAATAATTCAAGGAAGAAATTATATGCACTCAGCAAACAGATGTCAAAAAAATGAAAGAAGCTGTCCTGGTTTCAGCTGAGTTAGAGTTACTTTTCTTCCTAGTAGCTGGCATAGTGCTGTGTTTTGGATTTAGCAGGAGAAGAATGCTGATAACACACTGATGTTTTAGTTGTTGCTAAGTAATGCTTAGACTAGTCAAGGACTTTCTTTTTCAGCTTCCCATGCTCTGCCAGGTGCACAAGAAGCTGGGAGGGGGCACAGCCCAAGATAGTTGATCCAAATCGACCAAAGGGCTATTCCATACCATATGATGTCATGCTCAGTATATAAACTGGGGGGAGTTAGCCGGGGGGCAGCGATCGCTGCTCGGGGACTGGCTGGGTGTCGGTCGGCGGGTGGTGAGCGGTTGCATCACTTGTTTTCTTTTCCCTGGGTTTTGTTTGTCTCTCTCGTTCTCCTTTTCATTACAATTATTATTATTATTATTATCATTATTATTATTACTATTATTATTATTTTATTTCAATTATTAAACTGTTCTTATCTCAACCCGTGGGTTTTCTTACTCTTGCCCTTCCGATTCTCTCCCCCATCCCACCGGGGAGGGGGAGGGTGAGCGAGCGGCTGCGTGGTGCTTAGTTGCCGAGTGGGGCTAAACCACGACAGAAGCTTAAAATCTAGGCCTCCAAAGTCACTTCCATATATTTCCTTTTTAAAGAATGTATTTTTAATTAGCTTTTAGAAACAAAAAGTGCCATGCTGACATACACATACTTGCCCAGCATTTTATTGTGGAACAGAACAAAGAAAATTAAACCAAAGTTACAAACCATTGTGCTATAATATGTGAAATAGATGCTATGATACCGAATCAGTTCACCTGATAAAGCCTAGAGTTACAAGACTCATATTGCTGTTTTCCAGATAATATGAAGACAATTGAATGAGTTTCTATGCTTTGCAACAACTCAAGTTCATACAAGAGCTCTTCTGGCTCTGGTAAAAACAAAAATAAAAAAGTGAATTAAAGGAGAATCCCCTTTTCCAGATAATAAGAGCGCTGTTCTAATTGTAATTTGTAATTGTAATTTCTAATTTGTCTTTTGTGGTCTCATTCAGCATGTTGTCCTAAGAAACCATTTCAGGGGTGAAGTTTTGATTGTGGCGTGTCTCTGCCCCTCTTCACACAGCACAGCCGCGGGACGGCTCCTGCCCTGGGTATTATCTAAGTTGTCAGCCAAAATATGAAGTAATGCAATAATCTGAAGGGGGTCTTGCATACTTTAGTAGAATTAATGGAAGAAAAATAGGTGAAGACAGACAGAAGAAGACCTTGCCCTCCTGAGGTTGGCATTGGAGGGGTCAGCCCAGCTCATTTTGAGGCTGCTGATAAAGTTGCTGTTGCCACATGGTTTCTTGGTGCCGCCATGTCATTAGTTTGACTTTGAGGTGTTACAGTCCTGCTTTAGTGTATGGATGGAGCTGTGAGACAGACTGATCTCCGGTGGCTACAGATTTGTTTCGGGCACCTGGGAGAGCAGGGACAGTGCGGGGTCTCCATGGTGCTCTTGCCTCTCCTCCTAGGGGAAATCCCTCCACGCATTGGACAGCCACTGGGTTTTGAGCCAGTTTAGGAAAATCTTTGAAGGACACTGAATAATCCAGTGAGGGACAGAGGTTGCTACGCCTCCAAGATGGTGGTCTTCCACTCACACCTCCAAGGGTGGATCAGGCTCAGTAGAGCAAATACTCTTCTGCCACCTGCTGACATCAATGTGCAGATGATTTCTGAGCTTGTCACCTGTCCTTTTTTCTTTTTGGAGGAGGGGCTTGCTTAGGTTTTATGGGGTCTTATTAAATTTGTGTGTGACACCCTGCTCCTCCTTTTCTTACCCACCCTTCCCAAACTGGACCACGCTAGCAACTGTTTGAAAAGAGCTGCTATTTAATCAGGTCCATGCTTGCTTGTTGCCAGAACAGGAGAATGTGGGGTTTGCAAAGCAGGGAAGGGTGTACCCACTCTGTCTGGTGCTCGGTAGAAAGAACACTTTGTCATGCTCTGGCTTTCCTGGCTGCTGGGTTGTCAGCACTTGCTTGCAACTCCTCATGAGCTTTCCTGCTTGGGAAGAGTGGTTTTTTTCTGCAGTTTTAGAGTATTTCCTTATCTTTGTTGTTTTTCTTGTCACTGGGTCTTCCTTGCCTGGGGGTTGCTCATAATGAAACATTAATCATCACAGCACTNGTTGCTCATGATGAAACAGTAATCATCACAGCACTAAACCTGATCTTTTTGCTTAGATACATAGTGCAGTGATGTGGCTATCAAATCCCTCTCTTTGGCAGGATCTTAATGTCTTGCTTGGGATGCTGTTTCTGGTGACGACTTTGAAGCTGAAAGAAAAAGTGTTTTCAAATATGAAGAGGTGTATTGGATTTTCTTGTGCTGAAATACATGTTGAGTATTGAATATATATTGAACAGTGTTTGGGAATATTCTGGTGACATGTATGGATACATATTTTAGCTCCTGATCCCAAGCGTATTTCTAAGCACATGATAAAACATATGCATTGTAAGTTTGTTGATATGAGCAATATTACAGAGATGCTTAAGTGTTTGAAGGATTAGTACTTTAGTTTTCAATATCTGGATTTTTGCCTATGGTGCTCTTGCTATTTTCTTAAAAACCAAAAATGTGTATTTACTTTATAATATTTGAGGCCAACATTGCAGTAGCACTTCTTTTAGTTTTAAAAAGTTTGTTTGGTTTAAATGAGGCTCAGTGGTTAATGGCTGACTTTGAAGCTCGAGCTTAATGATAGAAGATTTGGAGGGAAAACAGGGCTGTGGTGGTTCTGTTTTGTGTCTTTTTCTTTTAGTGGTTATATCCTGTTACAAAGAATGATTATGAATAGGGCTTACGTGGGGGAGTTGGCTTGTCGCATGTTCCTAAATCTTTGGCATGTCTCAGAAAGCCTGCCTGGCTTCTTTTAAATATGATCTGCTGTTACACACATCTGAACAGCATAATACATGAAAGTGCATATAATGTTTCTGTAAGTCCAGTGTATGGTTAATATACCAATAGCGTATGGCATGGTAAAGATTATTATGTGTGTTTGCTCCAAATGGACTCGCTCTTTTTTTCTTTCAGCCCAATAAGAACATTGGCCTCAGAAACATGAATATTTAAAATGCCCAAAGGCAAGACTTTGCTTTCCAGGCTTTGCTCCTTGTCTTTGCAGAGATGATGAATGCATAAAACCATGTGATTAGCTAAAGCATTGAATCATTATTTATAGACCATAACATTTATTTATGTATTTTTAATTGGGGCTTAATTCAGCACTGAAATATTTTAAAGCACCAAAGTGATACATGAGAACTACCGTGACAATGACTTCTGTGCTTGAAACCTTTGCCCCAGACTGTGTGAAGATTTAGTGAGATTGTATATAGCCAGTTAGCGTGAATGGGTAAAAAATGAGTCTTTTAACCAATATGCAGTAGTAACAGGGGTCCCTGAAGACTGAAGCTGTGTAGCTGTCTGCACAATGTGTATCATCTGGGTTGTGGCATCTGGACTCTGCTGAAGCTTGTATGGAGACTTCCAGGAAGCAAGTGTCTCCTGAAGTTATCCTGAGAGCACAAGCTCTACTGGTTGGGTGTAGGTCCTACAGTCCTGGCAGAAAATACTTAATAGTTGCCAAAAGCATGGAAAAAACTTACATTCCAACAAGCTAAACTTGCTTTGTCTCTAGCCTGCATTCTCCCCTCCTTTTTTCTTAATAGATAATTTACAATCAGCCAAAAAAAAAAAAAAATGTTTGAGAGGAACTGGACCAAAGGCCACAGTGTTTTACCCTGTCCAGCTATTGCTGGAACCAGATGACCATCCTGGGCTTGGTTGTGTGGAACCTCAGAAGCGCTATAAAATTTGGCTGCCTCCAAAAGCACAATAGCACATTGCCTGAGAAAGATCAGAGGAGGCTTGGGCTGGTCCAGCACAGGCTTTCTTGGTGAGTGCTGCTTACATCCTTGGTGGTGTTAAGGCAGTTGAACACAGCGTGTTCGCTCCCAATGACTGCGGTATTTTGAGGTCCAGCAGTGTGCAGGGAGGTGCCAGTGGTACGGTGTGTGGGAGGACCCGATATAGCACGCAGTCAGGGGCCAGCGCAGGGACCTGCGGTGATGTGAGAGTGGGCTCTGTCAAGAGGGAGAGGCTCCCGAATCCCTGCTCCGAGAGGTCTGGCCACAGAAGGAAATGGATGCTGTGGTCAGTAACAGCTCATTGCTTCCAGCAAGTTTCTACCAACACGGTTAACATTCAATTTGGGAAAGAAAAATGCAGTCTGGTGTGCATGCTTCGGGAGGCTGCTGTAGTTCAGCTGGAGGTTAAGAGGACAGAGGCAGGAATGGCAGGGTTATGGTTCAGTGGCTTGTGTCCTTCAGAGGTCACAGATGAGCCCTTGTTGCCACAAAAACCTCTGCACTGATTTGAGAGCGGGAATAGGAGCTAAACTAAAACTGCAGAGTTCAGAGACTGACCCTCCAGCTGTGGAAATCCTGCATTTCAGGTGCACCATACTGTTGGCTGTGGTCAAAGCAATGTCCTGGTTTGAGAGATACACTCCCTAAGATCATGATGGGTAGTTGGCTTCACATGGGCTCTTGCTTGCCTGTCAGGGCTGTACAGAGGCAAGCTGAGCTCTGCCAATGTGTTGAAGTGCTTCACACAGATAAATTGACCCTACATGGAGAACAAGGGAAGTGTGACTATGTAGTGTTGAAGGCAAATAGAGTTATCGCCTCCAGGTAGATATTTGTGATAGTTGGAAGTAGAGATGTAAATTGTTATCTGAACGACCTTATGTTTAAAGGAGATGCAGTTTACTGGGAAGTGAAAGACATCATTGGTGATGATAAGTAAGCGAGCAGCGTTACGAGATCTGGCAAAGCTGAGAGAGGAAAGATCTTCTCCGAAAGACCCTTCTTAAGCTCTAGTTGGCACAATTGCTTGGGAGCACTCACAGTAGGCTAATACTTAATTATTTCCAATGTGCAGATCAGATTAGAGTTGATTAATAGATTTTGGGAATAGTGATATGGAAATATGTCTTGTTAAATGTGGTAATAATTTTGCTGGTCTTAATTCAGAGTTAAGAAATAGAAAACAGCTTCTTTCTTTCTTTCTTTGTTTTTTTAAATTGTGGCCTTTCTAGTAACATAGTAAAGTCACATTGTATTGGCTTTGCATGGCAAGGTTTTGGTAGTGGCGGGGGCTACAGGGGTGGCTTCTGTGAGAAGCTGCCAGAAGCTTCCCCCATGTCCAACAGAGCCAGTGCCAGCCAGCTCCAAGACAGACCCACTGCTGGCTAAGGCTGAGCCAGTCAGCAACAGTGGTAGCACCTCTGTGAAAACATATTTAAGAAGGGGGAAAAAGTTGCTGCACAACACCAGCAACTGCAGCTGGAGAGAAGAGTGAAAACATGTGAGAGAAACAACCCTGCAGACACCAAGGTCAGTGAAGAAGGAGGGGGAGGAGGTGCTCCAGGCACCAGAACAGAGATTCCCCTGCAGACCATNCCATGGTAAGGACCCACACTGGAGCAGTTCGTGAAGAACTGTAGCCCATGGGAAGGACTCACATAGGAGAAGTTAATGGAGGACTGTCTCCCATGGGAGGGACCCCATGCTGGAGCAGGGGAAGAGTGTGAGGAGTCCTCCCCTTGAGGAAGAAGGAGCAGCAGAGATGACGTGTGATGAACTGACCGCAACCCCCATTCCCCATCCCCCTGTGCTGCTCAGGGGGAGGAGGTAGAGAATTTGGGAGTGAAGCTGAGCCCAGGAAGAAGGGAGGGGTGGGGGGAAGGTGTTCTTATTTCTCATTATCCTACTCTGATTTGATTGGTAATAAATTAATTTTTCCCCAAGTCGAGTCTGTTTTTTGCCCATGATGGTAATTGCTGAGTGATCTCCCTGTCCTTATCTCGACCCATGAGCTTTTCATTATATTTTCTCTCCCCTGTCCAGCTGAGGAGGGGGAGTGGTAGAGTGACTTTGGTGGGCACCTGGCATTCAGCCAGGGTCAACCTGCCACAGTGGGCAACCCTTAAGAATTACTTAGTTTAAATTAGCATGAAACATAGACTCATAACTGCCTCAAACATACTGGGGGGTGAAGGCAGGGAGCAAAAATGCTGCTATCAACAAGATCTAAACTTTAAAGTGAGAAAATATACTCTTAGATACATTTAGTAGAAGTTGTTTGTGGATACCACCCATTAAATTATTCATTTGCTGCAAAAGTCTAAGATATGTATTCTGTATAAATACTACCCTTAACAGACAAAAATAAGTCAACAGTAACAGTCAAAGTGTCTCACTCAGCTACAAATCTTCATAGAAACATTTGTTTTCCAAGCTCCTGAGGGTAAAAGCCTCTCTCAGATTATTTTGCAATATATAAAGATACAGTTCTCTAAAGACTCTCTTCCATATAATTCCAATATCAACACTCGCTTTGATTTCAGTGGTATAAGATATCATAGGTCAAATTCATCCATTGGATGAACTTGACTATAGATAGAATATTTGCAGACACCAAAGAAGTAGATACAAAAAGTCTAAGGTTAAAAATAAATCAGATACTAAAGATCATCTTAGACCTTTTCATCAAGATAAGATTTTTTCCTAATTTTGTAAGCAAATTAGTCATCCTCCTCTTTATATTGTGCAGTGGTTATCAAACCTGCTCTGATGCTGTGTTTATATTTCTTTGAAATAATAAAGTTTAGATTTCTTTGATTTCTATTCTTAGGTGATCAACTCATCATTCCTCCCTTTGTCTACAGTAGTGCTCCTGTGTGTTTTAGGATTTATTAGATTTCATTGTTAAATATGTGGGTGCATATAAAGTAATTTACTGTTTCAAAGCACCTTCTTCAATTTGAACATCATCTTTGCACAAAAATCCTTATCTGCACATACCTGTAGGAGAAACCAGAATATTTTATCCACAATAATTGTTGAGTCTGTGCTGTCTTGACAGGATAATAAGAAAAGCACTGACAAAACTCTTTCTTGCATGGAACCGGCACCAAGGAGTTGTAAAATAACTCTGTGCAATAGATAACCAAGTTCTGCTTAAACATTAACAAAGCAATCTGTCACCAGGGAAATGTCCACATCTTTAACGCACAAATAGCGGAGTCAGTGCCTTACCAGTATTACATTAATCAAGGGCTGTGCAAAATCTCTTAAAAGAGATTAGCAAAGTTTTGGAGAAGCACTGCCCCATAGCTAGCCAGCTGCCAGCACCACCCCGTTCCCGGGTACTGGCAGCGCTCCTGCTTTCCCCAACACGACCACGTTCGTAGTCCACCAGGAGTGAGGGGATCAGCCTGATTTCATAACACAAACCACCAGTCTTATGTCCTCTCCTTGCAGGAGCAGGAAGCACTTGCCACAGACAAAGCCCATAAACAGTCTACTCGTTGTTCAATAAAATACTTGTCACACATATTAATCATTATAATCTTTTTGCAGGCAGATAGTTCTGTTCATCCAATGAGCTCAGTGTCACGATCCAAACTAGACTGTCCAGGGAGGATCACAGCGGTTCTGCGATTCCCTTAGGCTAAATTAAGGTGAACCGACACCAAGCGATCGATTAAACACTTTATTGATGGCAAAGAAACAACCTGAACTTGGAAAGCGTAACGGTAGGCAACCTGAACCAGGAAAGCATAACAATGAGCAAAGTGGGTTCTAATTGAAATACTTATAAGCTTGCAGAAAGGAAAGTAAGGAGAAGGAGAAGGAGAAGGAGAAGGGGAGAGAGAGAGAGAGAGAGAGATCACCACCCTTGGATCCCCCGATGTCGATAGTAAACGCGGCAATCCTCCGGTGGTGGGCGCGCTGCTCTCGGAGCGCAGGGCCTCCGGCAGCGGGTGGGAAAGGCAGGTCCGGAGCGGCAGCAGCGTGAAGTCCTCCAGTGGTGGGGGGCGCGCACGTCCCTCCTCAGAGTTGTGTCTTTTATAGGCTAGTCCCCGCCTCTAGTCTCGCCCCCTTGAAGACCTGTTCCAGAATGTTCTTCATCTTCTGCGCAGGCGCCATTGTGGGGGGGTGGTCGTGAGCCCCTTCCCCAAATGAACTCCGTATGACCTCCGGTCATACACGGCGAGTTGCTAGGCTCATCAGCAGGCAGAACTGCGCATCCTCCGACACGCCTCCCGGCTCCGCGCCAATCGGCTTCTCACCTGTAGTACTATGCAGACCCCAATTTGTTGCTATGGGAACCTTAACTTGTCTCTATGCAGACCCCAACCTGTCCCGCCACAATAGTTGAGACACTAACTCTTTCAGTCTCTCACACTCAGCTTACAAATTTAGCCTGAATTTGGTCTGGCACCTGCCTTGAAGTATGCTTTGATTTGAAAATTACGTTAAAACTCTGCCTGGAATTGTTTCTCTGTGTGCATGGGTCTGTGTGTGCCTGTACACATGGAAAGCAATTCTAATATTTCAGTACTATTTCAATGAGCACTGAGCATCAAAGGCCATCTACCAGTAACTGTATTTCTAAGCTTGGAAAAAAAGAAGGAAGAGATATTTTAATCCTTTTGCTCATAACAGCAGCAATTTCTCTGGAAATTCAAGCAGCTCTGAAAGGGATGTACAGTTTCCAAAGGCACGTTGTATTTAACAGGTTTCCGAATCCTCCATAACTTGATGTCTTAGTACTCTACCATGTCAAATAAGGACAATAATACATCTTTATCTATCTGTCACCGAAATCGGGAATAAACCTCTTAACGCCAATG
>VYZW01013966.1:976-21344 GCA_013401315.1 Balaeniceps rex | reverse complement strand
GTGGAAAATCTGGAGAAGCTGTTATGAAGAAGCAATCATGCAAAACAGCTTGCACAGGATGGACAGACATAGGGAATTTGAGTAGGGAAACCAAGGTGGTGGTTTGCTTTTGGAAGCAGGCTTTTCTTGTAGATGACTGATCCAAAAGAAAATAATTCTGAATACTGGACATCCACTCAGAGCAGTAAGCTCACATTTTTTTAATACCAGAAATACTGGAATTCTACTAACATTTCTTACATTAATCTTTCAGCTAAATACTTTACAGAACAAGGCAGATACTGAAATCACATATTCCAAAGAGTACCTTCTAAGGTACAATAATCACATTTTGAAAACTAATACTCTTTCCAAATTATAGTGTAAAGTAGACATGTCACATTAGGTTTTAATTCAAAATCAGTTTCCCTATGGCAATACAAAGTCTGGCATTAACTACAAAACCCACCTGAGACAAAAAGGAAATAGTTAGGAAACAAGATTTGATAGAGCATGTCTACAGAGTATTGCAATCATAAAAGCAATTGCATACCTGCAGATGTACATCTTAGCCTTTTATAATGTAAACTGAACACGAAGCATCCTTGTTATTAGGTAAGATTCTCGAGGAACATCCAGTAAAAAAAAGATCATCTGTACATAAGTTACTGTCTGCGTAACTGCTTTCTGCAAATTCTTCCTGCCTGGATGTCTGTGTCTTTTGACTTAAGTGTCAATCAAAATGCATGACTGGGTCAGAAGCCTAAAACTGGGTTGTTGCTTTGANGCCCTGGGTTTCTTAGTGGGCAAAGTCCACACGGTCAGTGAGCTCACCACTATCTCTCCTGCCCTGCTGTCAAGCAGGCAGATAGTGTTGGTTGAACACTGTTACAGCTCCCATGGATCACTACAATGCCTGGATTTATTCTTTCTTTTGTGCTGTACAAATTCAATAAGTTATATATGATGTGGCAGTAAAGAGAATGTGTGGATAATAATCCTTTAAATTATTTTGATTCAGTTAGTTTCTTTCCATGTTGGGCTCGTTGCTGTGCTAACATAGTAATATCGGCATGCTAGTACCAGTAAAACTAAGCCAGGAGTTTGAAGTAAAATTTTATTAACTTTATTGATTTTTAAACCATATCCACAAAACAGTGCATTTTTTCACCTTATTAAATAACAGAGGAAAAAATGGATTTTCAGTAATTCTTCACTGATAGTTGGTTTTTAAAAGTGAAAGGCATAAGGTACCAAAAGCGTGCAAAATCTGTCTTCTTTGGAGTTCCTGAGACCTGTGTAATCTGAAAATGTGAACGAGGCATTATCTATACAAAGAAAGTTTTTATGCCTCTGAGTACATTAACCTACAAAATGATTACTTAGATTGTGCAGCAAATCTCAATAACATTGTTGCTACTATTACTACAAATTTCATTCTTCTGAATACAATTATTTGAAACCAGTGTACAATATGTTGAAATTCTCCTTTAAAAATTTCTTGGTACATGAAGTACCAGTGAGGTGTTTGTGTTTGCCATACTTTCTGTTTACTTTTCTGGACTTAAAAAATCTCATGGATTTACAGCAGGAATAGGTACTTGCAGAGAGGACAGATTTTGGTGTATATATCAGAAAGTGCATTAACAGAACCAGGTTTCTAATTCATGAATAAAAGACCCTGGATTTATTTTCTTTTCATAGGGGAAGGGAGGAGGGAGAAGGAAAGATTGCCTTTCATATATCTCAAGAAATCAGTAGCAAGTTTTTGAAAAGAAAATCTGTTGTTCGAAGCTTTTTGTGAAAATTTATGTTGACATGGTAACCTGTTTTGAATATTATAATAATGTGTATTTTTAAAAATTGAAAAAAAAATCTACCCAGTAAGCATGCCAACCAACATCAATTAATTTCAAAATATGTCAAACTTTTTTTTTCCAGAAATGGAAAAATTTACACAATATACTAAAAATTCATTTCAGAAATTAACATTACCAAAATGAATACATAACTTTATTTTCAGTTTTGAAAACAAGCCATATGAACTTTAGGAAAATAATTAGTTACATTTCATCAATGCAACAAGATACTTCCTTCCTTTTCCTTGTGGTACTACCTTCCTATAGCGTGACCCAGCATGATGGTGAGACAGGGGTTAGCTAAGAGGGCTGAAGATGGTCAGCATGGTAGTACTGAGGGTGTGGAAAGGGAAGTGAAACCAAGAAAAAGAGAGAAAGCATATGAGATTTTATGGGTGGCCAGCAGTGTATTTCAGCTAGAAAATGTCACGTGTATTACAGGCACAGGGTGGAAAGCGCATGAAGAAACTTGTTAAAATTTTGGCAGCATATCATAGCAGAAACCACTGACTCATGGGCCATGCACCTTAAATCACAGCAATCATTGCTGTGCTTTATGCTGGTACCATATCCTATTCTAGGTAAGACAGCTTTTTACCTTCATGAACTCTCTGTCAGCTCAGTGAAAGGAAAGAAGCTTGTGAAGGAAACGTTTGGGATTTTTCTTCTTTTTTTTTTCTTTTTTTCCCTGTAACAGACAGTAATCTGCTGCCACCACAATTTCACTAGTTGCAGCCTTGGCTCTCTGGGGACAATAGCTGTTGCCTCCATGTATACCCTGTGAATTTTTAGGTTCTTTCTCAACATCTGTATCAATGTTAGAGAGGCTTTATTGCCTATGCAGAAAAGTCTATTTTCTAAAAGGAGGTTAAAAGTAACAAACCTGCAATTTTTTAAGCATGCTGTACTTGGAAAAAAATTAATTTTTTAAGCAGTTAAAAACCCACATGGCTCTAGAGGGAAAGTATAAACTAATCATACTCNAACCCCAGAAAAAAAAAAAAAAAAAAAGGCAAAAAAAAGCCTACCATTTTGTTAGTAAAACCTATTCCCATACTGAACTGCTAAAGTAACCTGAATTTAAAACACAAACCTAAATGCAATTTTGTCCAAAAGAAATATCAAGGTTTCTACTTTTTTCTTGCTCAGTAAATCTATGAAAGATTGGAACTTCTGGACTTTCTGTCCCTAGTTGATTATAGATTTGCCTAAACTGATTGGAATCTGAAAAATTATACCATTTGTATATACCCTGAATAGATAAACGTTATGTAAATAATTCAGTATGTTTCCATTTTGCTGCTCCATTACTTCTTTTTCCAACAAAACAAAGCATAATAAATCATAAAGATCTTTTCTGTCTTTGAATGGTGCCAGTTATCATAGGATCATGAAATGTTGTCTGGTTAAAATATTCTGTGTTATCAAAATTCACCTTTTGAGAAGACATATTAGTATGTATGTTTCTTTCTAAGGACAAACACCTCTGAAAATTGGACCAGCATGGTAATAGTCCTGTGCTACTTTATTCTGCAGGATAACTGAACATTTTTTCCTTCCTGACTCTCCAGATGACCAATTTTGACTTTGGCTTCTTTACAGAAGTGTAAGACTGTTCCGCTTGCCAACAATAATAGGAGAGATTTCAGTGGCTGAAATAGTTTGGTGACCTTTTGGGAAGTGCTTACATGCTGATCTTGTGAGGGCTTCCCCTTGCACGGATGTGTGAGTGATTGTCTGTCATACATCTGCTCTCTGTGGTCATACTCTTTTGTTACCTATCCCTCTACCGCTGCCTATGCTGGTTTTGGTTTATTCTCGTGTGTGCACATTTGGAGAGTATGAGAATGCTTGAGTCTATGATATGGGTGAGGAAGGTCCATCTGCCTCCTTGTTGCTGCATTCAGAGCAATAGTAAGTTGCTGCCAGCAGAATACTGTAAGTTAAGGGTGATGCTGATTGTGCATAAACCAGAAAGATTTCTCCTTCTTACATGAAACCCTGTGTCAATGTAAGTCTTGACTAAACCACCTACAGAAACAGAAAAAACAAATTGTGAGGAGGAAGGAAGGGCTTGAGACAAGGGTAGAGACATCAGTGGTGGTAGACCTTCCTAGGACTTAGGAAATACAGCAAGAAAAGTTATTCTGGCAGTGGGTAAGGATCTTGTGAGTTTCCCCTATGCTAAAGACAGGGATTTGTATCCAGGCTAGAAAGCCACATTTTTCATGGTGTTTACCCCATGTAAAAGAGCCCTTGGGAAGGAGTAGGCAACTCAGACCCCTGCAGCTGATTTGGTAGTACATGATCACTGCACAGAGAGTTTAGGAGAAATCCAAGAGGTCTGAGGTCTGGAAAATGGTTTCGTCATACTTTCTGCCTAAACAGAAATCACCAAATTCCAAATAAAAAAAGTTTGGTTCTTCCATTAGCTGTGTCAAATTGTTGTCTCAATAAATTTTAAACATTCCTTTTTATGGTTGGTTTGTTTGTTTGTTTGTTTTGTCTTGTTTTGCTGTGTTTTCCATTGAGTAAGAGGCTTTTTGGGGGTTTTACCATATTATTAACTGAAACTCTGAAACATTTCCAAAAAGCAAGATAGGAAACCTTTATCAGATGAAATCTTTTCATCTTTTTCAATGAAATTCTAAAGAAAATTCTAGATAATTTTGTTTTTCAGATAACTCTATAGACTTTAGGTGCTACAATAACCTTAATAATCACATTTTATAAAGCCATTCAATAATCTTTTTCTGTGTAGATGATTGATCAGCAAGTTAACGTCTCAGCGCACAAAACCTGTGTATAAACAGGAAAGCCATGGGTGAGAAATGGGTGAGCGCATTTGAATAGGAGTTCTCTAGATTAGTCTTGAAAATGTCTCATGAGAGTCTTTGCTGTCCCCACTCACACAGATTCTTAGAATTACCTGGGGATTTCACGTTACTCAGATATCTGCAAGGATATGAATCAAATTTGTTTCTGTTGATATGAACATTAAATGGCTTTCTACAACCTGTCATTTCATGTATTACTGAATGTCCCCATTATGCTGTAAGCATAGATGGCTTCTTATTGCTTTTTAGAAATGAAATTGCAGAAATTTTTTGATCACTTGCATTGTTCTATTACTGAACCGTAATTGTTGCAGGAAGCCAATGCTAGCAGCAGCAGCAGCAGCAGCAGCAGTTGCCTTGTGCTTGGCAGAGTGTGAGGTTTGTGAGGTCCCCAGGGAGTGTCTGAGGGGGTTTCTGGGTTCCCAGCTCCCTTGAGTTTTGTGTGTATAGGGACAAACTGGTGGCTGAGAGGTCTTGCAAGAGAGGTGGCTGAGAGTTGGGCAGTGCCAGGAGTCCCCATGGCCAGTTCAAACTGCAGGAATCTACATATAACCGGCCCATAGAGAGCACCAACAAACAGGGTGTGCAAACAAGGATGGAGCAGCATGGCAGTCTTCATGGCAGTTTGTGTGGAAGGGTGTGCAGGAAGGGCTGTGCACTCTGCCAGTTATCAGGCTGCTGCCTCTCTGCTCACCCACAGGCTTAGGCTGCAGCCCCAATGGTCAACTTACCTAATTGGTGGCTGTGCAAGTCTACCTGGCAGCCTGAGATGTCCAGGGAATAAAAGGCTTGTTAGGCAATGTTTTGATGTTGACAGAAGCATGGTGGTAGAGATCAGGCAATGGTCTCTGCAGCTGACAGGAACCAGCTACCTAGCCAGGGTAGCCTGGAATGAGTGGAGTTGACCACCCAGACAAAGCTTCCTATCAGGGAAGCTACTGTTCAGGTGGACGGCTGCAAAAACTACGCCCCTGCCTCCTGGGTGGAGGAGGGTGGGAAATCCACCTGCACAAGGTGTGCTCTGGTGGAGTCACTCAAGCAGTGGGTGGAGGAGCTGTGGAAGGAAGTAATCACGTTACACTATATCAGGGAGAAGGAACCCGAAATAATTATTTGAGACTTCAAGAAGAAATAGTAAGGCCCCATGGCACTGACTTCCAAGGACTACCAGATAACGGGTGTCAACAGCAAACAGACAACACCTTGGAGGAGGAGGAGCCATGGTCTCTGGTGACTCATGGGAACAGGATATCACTTCACTCTCCTTCCTTGTATGTACCAACTATCAAAAGATATGAAACATTTGCAGTTGTCAGAACCAATGAGCAAGATTCACAAGTAGAAACCACACCAGCAGCACATAATAAAAGCTGAAAAAGAAAGTGACAAGTGTTAGTGGTGGGTGACTACTGAGAAGCACTGAGGCACCCATCTGCCGGCCTGATATACAGTCAAGGGAATTTTGTGGATTGCCAGGAGCTGAGATCCAGGATGCCACAGAGAGACTGCCACAACTGATTAAAAGCACAGACTATGGTCTTCTACTTCTTTTTCATACAGGCACCAATGCAAGCAAAACCTGGGCCAGATCAAGCAGGACTTCAGAGACCGGGGGGCCCAAGGGAAAGAGACAGGTGCCCAAGTGATCTTCTGCTCTGTCTTGCCAGTCAGGGATAGGGGTGCAGGCAGAATTTGATGTACCATGCAGATCAATACCTAACATTGTGGTTGTTGTTGTTGCCAGGGCTTTGGTTTCTATGATAAAGAGACATTCTTTGACGAATACAGCCTATTGGGGAGCAATGGGGTCCACTTATCTAGAAGAGGTGGGAGAATCTTCACTAGCAGATTGGCTTATTGAATTGTGCTTTAAACAAACGAACTTGGGGGTAGGGTCTACAGATGTGACACCTGTATATCCACAAGCAATGGAGTGGATGAGTACACCTACCAGTGTTGAAGAATGCTCTCCAACCCTTTCCAAAGGCAAGAACCCTAAGTCCAGCCACCTTAAGTTCATGTATACCAACACATGTAGTCTGGGCAACAGACAGGAGGAACTGGAGATCTGTGCCAAGTCTGAGAGTTATGATGTCATAGGAATCACAGAAGAATGGTGGTAAAAGTCATGTGACAGGAAGACCATGATGGATGGTTACAAACTCTTTTGGAAAGATAGGAAGGGAAGAAGAGGAGTTGGAGTTGTACTTTATGTAAAAGAGAAAGCTGAGAGTATAGGGGTAAGCTGTGGAGACTGTGAAAGTTCTACTGAACGCCTTTGGATCAAGATTAGAGTGATTGTCACCAAGGGGGATCTTATGTTAGGTATCTGTTACCGACATCCCAATGAGGATGATGAGGCCAATGAAACCTTACTTTGGCTGCTCAGGGAAGCCTTGGGCCAACAGAACCTGGTCCAAATGACTCACTTCAATTACCTGGACATTTGTTGGTAAAAAAACAGAGCGGTTGTCCATCAGGTTTCTGGAGTGCATTGAGGAATATTTTCTGCTACACGTGCTGGACATGCTGACTAGGAACAGTGCATTGCTGGGTTTACTGCTCATAAACTGAGAAGACTTACTTGACAGCATAACTACAAATGGTAGCCCTGGGTACAGCAACCACAACATTGTGGATTTTAAGATCCTGCTGAGCCCACTGAAGACCAGCAGTAGGACAAAGACCCTGGATTTTAGAAGAGCCAGCTTCAATATGATCAGAGTCCAGCTGTGAGGGATACCATGGGAAGCAACCATGGAGGGCAAAGTAGCTTGTGTGTGGTGGGAGTTATTCAATAGCAGCCTCCCAAAAGCACAAAGGGTGGCTACAAAGAGTATGGAGGCTCTCTCTTCACAAGGAGCCACATGGAGAAGACAAGATGCAATGGGTACAAGCGGCACTGAGACAGATTTCATCTCAACATAAGAAAGAAATTTTTTACAGTAAGAGCACTCACTCACTGGAACATCCTCAAACATCCTCCTCAAGGGACGTGGTAAAGTCCCCATTGCTGGAGGTTTTCAAGATGTGATTGGAGAGAGTGCTAGATGATCTCATCCAAGCTCCCTTTTCCATGAAATGTTGGACCAGATATCTTTTGAGTTCCCTTCCAACCAGGACTGTTCTATGTTTGTATCTACCTACATGCCATCCCTCTGTTTTCAAGGGAGAAAAAAGTATGTAGAACATCTGCTGTTTTCCAGGATATGTTTAAAAATGTATAAAAAGAATGATTCCAGCATACAGTTCACTATTTTTTATATCTTCAGATGACATATCACTTTACTGTTTAAAATTAGTTGGTAATTCAGGCCTGCCAGAATAGATCTACTTTTGTATTTTATTAAGTCTGATTTGGATAATTTCTTGGAATCTGAGCATCTGAGTAAGTGAAAATGATCACTGAAAACAAGAATAATTTGTTTGTTTAGTCCTCTAATAAGATTGCCCAAGTCTGGGAGTCAGTTAAATATAACTTTAATATAATCAGTATAGAATCAACAGTAGTGGAGCCCCTCCTTGTTGGATTGGTGAGCTTTTTTAAGAGGTGGAAACTTGTGTGGTTTTCTCAGTGATTAAACTCTTTCTGCAGGATTTTAATAAAACAGAATTTAACACTTATTTTTATATGGGTTCATTCATCAGTTGAAATAGTTATGAACAGAAATAATCAGTCTTATCCCAGTGTATCCAAAAATGCTTCCCCCATCCTACAGAGAGAAATTCTTCCTCACTGGGGAATGGAGGTGCTGTGTAATCTATACTTAAGTTTTGCACCAATAGCTCACTACTTAGCTAATCTAAACACACCTATTCCTGTCTAGGAAGTAGCACAAATGCCTCTTTAGGCAGATTGTTGGCAATGAATTTTCTCTCCAGAAGCATACATTCCTCACTATCTACTAACGACTCTAATATTTTTATTTCTGTTTAAGATACTCTTGTTCAAGATCCACCTATAGATTTCTGAATATATATATAAACCTAACAATTCCTCATACACTGAAACATTTTCAAAATCAACTGGTAAAAAAATAAATATGCAACAAATAAATAGTGGCAGAAAATTGATCTCTGAAATTAAAATGTAATATGTATATGAAACTGGTTATTGCTGCAATTACCATTTTCCTCTAAATGTTGTAACCCAGGGAAGATAATTGGAAATGATGCATATTCACTCTTATAAATATTTAAAGAAAGAAAGATTATGGAAAGGTTTAATTGCTTTTGGAAAAGTACATTTTGATATATATAAACAACAAATACATATTGCAGCACTTTCAGTGCTAGCAGAACTCTTATAGTTAGTACTTTCCCAGTAGTTTACTAGATTTTTGACCATGATCCCTGGTAAAATGTGAAAAATTTTGGATTTCAGGCACATCTATATCAAAGCAGAAACATAAGATACTCCCCATCCATTTCTTTATAAGTTCTATTATTTTTTTATGTTCAAACTTAATAATTAAGGGTATAAATCAAAGCACTCAGAAGTTTGAAAATGAAAGATTTGAAAGCCGAAAAGCAGTACTGTCTATCTTGCTTGTGAAAATTATCATGCAGTCTTTAAACACACAGTCCAGTTATCACTGTGGTCTTTTCTCATTTAGTTTACCCAGGCTGCCCTGCTTTAAGAATACATCAGAATTGCTGACTCCAGGAGGATATTCCCTATATGGGTTAACTTGTTGAATAACCCAGAGTTTATGAGTGAAAGTGGCAAACACCTCTTCAGTCTGGTGGGAGAAGCAAGGAGAAAGACTGATGCTTCAGATGAAGCAGCTGAGCAATGTCTTGGGGCAGTTCTGCCACAGGGCTTCCACAGGAGCCTTGACAAATGACTTAAAACTGGGCTTTGCAACATACATCACAAGTAGTTTGTCCTGCTCCAGGAGATAATTTGTAGAAGTGTTTACTAGGTTTTTAGCCACAAAATGGCTAAAAATATACATAACTTGAAAAATCAGAGCACAGATCTTCAAAAGATGAAAGGTATATTAAACAGTACCGAGCTTTGCACTTTTGAGGACAGGCCGCTACTGACATCTAACATACACATACCTGCCATTTGGATATGAGCCTGCTTGTCAGCTTTTTTATTTTGGAAGGCAAGTGATTTTTTTTCCCTCCAAGAATCAGAAATTAAATGTAGATCCTCAACAGCTATCAGGAGACTATTTCATTGTTTTACAAGGCTGTTAGAGCAGTAGGAGAAGCAGAGCAGAATAATTTTTGAAGCCTTGGTTTGTAGAGTTAAACTGGTGGAAGCTGAAAATATCCACCAAATTCTTACTGGTATCAGTCACACTTATGCAGAGTCCCATACTCCTATTTGTGTTTCCTCAAAGCACAAGTGACTGTAAATAAGGACTAACAACATCAGGGTTAAATACGGATTCCCTATCACCAGATTTACAGTTGGAAGTATTGTGTAAGGTTTCATGACCGGGCAGCATCTAAACAGCAGCTTCACATCATCTGAAATCTACTAATGATTTAATTCTAATCTGGGTGGAGAGTCTTTTACTGTTGTAAAGACAATAGTACACATCTCTAACATAGAACAGCCAACTTAGTACACCTGAGTAGTAAGTTGTGTATTTACTTATAATATTGAAAACCAGAAAACAGCTGGTTCTGTGAGGATACCTCAGCCTAATGCTGAAGTAGAGTAGAATTAAAACATACTGTGTCCCCTTGAAAGGACAGTCACTGTATAACCTCGCAATACCTCTGTGTTCAATCTCTTTCCCACCCCAACCCCATCTCTTTTCACAGAGCTCATTTTTCTCATTGCTCTGTGTACGAGAAACATTGATCTTTCATTTCTGTAAGACCAATCCAATTTTAACCTCTCTTTGCATTCATCTCCAGTTGAAACCAAGGGGTCTAACTGTGCCATAGCTCATGCATGACAAGCCCTCATCTAACTGCATTAGATCCAGTCATCTGTGATTTGGACATCATTCTTCATCCTTTCTGACGTTTTATGCACAGCAGCAGCCAGGGAAATGGGAAGGCCATTTCAGTGTTGTTGCTCAGGTTCTAGATAGCAGAGTTTGTATTCAATGTTGCTTCAACTCCATGGGGTTCATCCTACTGTGATGAAACATGTTATTGCTAAACTGATCAAAGCTGTACATTGCAGTAAATAATAATGCTCCCTTAAGAAATAACAAAATTAAGCTCTCAAGTGTGTTCCCTTAAGAAATGACAAAACTAAGCTCTCAAATACAACAATAAGATAAATACTTAGTAAAGAAAATCAGATCTCAAATAAAGTAAAAATGGAGGGGAATTAAAAAACATTGTCACCATGGTGCTATCTCATCCATGTCTAAGTCTTGAAAAGAATGTGTTCTGAACACATACTGCACCTTAAAAGTAGTTAAGTATCCACTAGATTCTTCATTTTGTTTACACTCAGACAACCTGTGATATGCACTCATCTATCAATGTCATACTGCAAAGCAATCATGAAGCTTATCTAATGAATGCTAATGACTTTCTCATTGAAAGAATAGTAAATCTGTATGTCATCAGCTCAGCTAAGGTAACTTAATCCACAATTAATTTAATTAACTTTGGCAATTAAGACAAAGTTGAAAATCATATAAGTTGAAAATGTGATGTTGTAAAGATACTCTGCAATCATAATGAACAATTAGTATGTGATACTATTTGATTAGAGTGATTAAAATCAATCTATCATCACAGAACAAAAGTTTAATTGAGGATGAAGGTAGTTATAAGTAGAATAATCAACACACAGATAGAAAGGTTTGCCAGCTATATTCAACATATTCTGTAGCGGATATCATGCAATCATCAGTAAATGCCCAGCAGTTCTCATCTGCAAAATTCTTAATTCTAGGTGCAGAGGGCACATTGAAGACATTGAAGTGAAATCCTAAATGCAGTCCACGTGCAGCTTGTTTATTCAGTTTACACAAATTAAACACTTTACACAAAATTAAACACAAATTAAACATTTTGAGTGTAAACAAATTATTTCTACACATGGTTATGCATGTAGCTTACACAGACACATGCTAGAGAAACTACTTTGTCAAGTAGACCAGGTAATTGACATGTAGAATTTAAAATGGAAGGGGTTTTGGATATTGTGTTATGTCTCAGTGTTTAGGTGTTTCTATTCTTTCTTTCCAAGGAAAGCATAACCCATGTTCCAATCCTTCTCCCCCACTAAGACCTATCTTCCTTATTACTAGTTGCATTTAGAAATAAAGTTCAATACTCATGAAATCAGTTATTCATTGAAGTTCAAAATAGTGCATTCAATGGGTGGTAAGGGATAAAGGAACAAAACAAACATCCTGCAATGGTGACAAAAAGGTGGACACACAGGCTATACTTCAAATGTTGCAATCTTTAACAAATATGTTCATTTTGTCTGAATTTGTACGAAAAAACCCCAAATATTTTAATAAAACTCCACAAAGAAGTGCTTGCCATTTGCAGTTTATCTCATGGTCCTGAATAACTGATGCTATGATTTTTTTTATTCTTAGTACAGAGCCTCATAGGCATAGACTATAAGGAGATTTTTCCATCTCCTTCCCTGCCAAGTATTGTCAAGGCATATTCTCACCTATAGAAACTATATAAGCAAGCCCTCTCTCTGAGTCATCATGGTTCTTTTGTATACCTTTTTCCTGCATTATAAAAGGTGTTTGGATTCTTTTCTCATGCTTCTGAAAAGCACAAAACATTGAGCAAATTCATCCACCCCATTCTGTTATGTACACCAAAGTCTGCATGTTGTTTCTTCAGCACTCATTGCAGTTGAAGCAGTTATATAAAAGCCTTTGCTGCTTAGATCCAGTTCTGGGTACTGGATTCTTCTGAAAAAATGTCATTTATATACACACATACACACAGAAATCAGTGTGCAGCTGAAACACCCAGAATCACTTTTATCTTCCTGTACCATGTCAGGACATATCGTTGCATTTGTGTAATTGACCTGTAATCTCACACTGTTTTCTTCATACTAGATGGATTGCTCTCTTCTGATCTGGACCACATTCTCTTGAATGCAAACTACCATCCTACACTTCTCATTTTTTTCAAACACCTTCCATTGGTAAAGTTAGCAGCAGGTTAACGGCTTGCCTTTTACCATTGTCTTGTTTGTTTGTTTCTTTGTTTGTTTGTTAAATTTTCATGTTCAATATTGTTGTTTTCATAACCTTTAGTCGTTACTGTTGCCTGGAATATCTGGCCACTCATTCCTCTCCTCAATGTACATTCTACGGAGTACAGTAGAATGGCTTTTGTTTCCTGTGCAGGTAAGCTTTTTACTTTGGCGTAGAAACTTCCCCTGTGCCATAGGCGTAATGCTATCAAACAGTAAGAGCAAGAGCTTCTGACACAGTGATTAGGTGATTGTTTGTTCGTATACTTGTGTGAGAGAAAAACTATTTCCCACTGCCAAATTTATAACATTTCAATGTCAACTCAAATAAAATGCTTCCCTTTCTCCAGACAGTACATATGCTATCTTCTGTAAATGCTTGATGACATCTTAAAGCTTGGCCATAAAAATAATAAGAATTGTGCTACCATCTTTGACCTTGGGGTGTGCGAGTCTCCCACTTTCCCACCTTTTCCAGGAGGGAAAGAATGACACTGATTTGGCACCTGCTCAGCCAAGAACTTCAGCTTGTTCTTCCCCACAAAGAAGGTCCAGCTGGAAGAATAAGAAATTAGAGACTTCTACTTTAAAGTTCTTTTTCCTGGGAAGAGGTAAATGGCCTGTTCCAAAGCCCATTGATACCTAAAATCCTTCCTTCAGTCTCATTGTTCAACTCTTTTTTATTGATCTCTACTACTGTTTCAGCTTGCTGCTTGGACCTACCCTTTTCTCAACAAAATATTTTACCTTCTCCTTACCTCCACTGTCTTAAACTCTTATTTCCTTCTTTCATCATAGTTTATTGGGCCCTGCCATTTGTTGTAGGAGTTTATGGGAGTAAAGACTGGACTCAAGTGCACAGTTGAAGTATTTTAGTTAAAAGAGAAAAGCTGCAGCTGCCAGCTCCATGTCCAAATAATTTGTGCACCAGACCTCCCCATAGCCATGTAGGAGGCATAGCAAAACTGAAGCTGAATCCCAGTGACATTAACTTTTGTGTAATGCCTTTACCACAGCCAGCCCTCTTTTACTGTAGTTACACTATGCTTTCAAGGAAACAAAACAGTTGGGAAAAAGTGAAGGAATTCAGCCCTTTTTCTTTTTTGTTTGAGGAGTTTCTTACCTTTTCCTTCTTAATTCTCCATTCTTTCTCTCCCCACAGATCATCTATACACAACTTTTCCTGTTGTGATGCCTTTTTCAAGGAGGAATAACTTTAGTGGTGGCTAGGCTGAGCTTCAGTGAAGGGTTTAGACTAAGACTAATAAACAGTCAGTTGGATTAAGCTGGATATAGATAAACAGAAAAAAAAATCTTAAAAAACACTTTTTATGCACAGTCTTTAATAATAATAACAATAACAATAACAATAATAATAATTAAAAAAACCCAACAAACAGTACCACTCCCTGAAATAACATTTTCTTTAGTTCTTTTTGTTGCTTTGTTTTTTCCCTACTGTTTTTGTACATGGTTCAGAGTTTTTAACCCTCCTAAGCTTTCAAGTGATACCAGAGAAACTCCCTTCTTGCTTGTACTGTGCAACAGCTTTGTGTTCACAAAATGAAAAACATAGCAGTCCTCAAAGTTAGTATGCTGGGTTGTTTACAATATAACTAGATGTCATGGTTTAGCCCCAGTCGGCAACAAAGCACCACACAGCTGCTCGCTCACCCTCCCCCTGGTCGGTTGGACTGGGGAGAGAATCGGAAGGGCGAGAGTAAGAAAACTCGTGGATTGAGATAAGAACAGTTTAATAATTGAAATAAAATAATAATAATGATAGTAATAAAAATTGCAATGAAAAGGAGAACAAGAGAGAGAAACAAAACCCAGGAAAAAGAAAACAAGTGATGCAAACGCTCACCACCCGCCGACCGACACCCAGCCAGTCCCCGAGCAGCGATCGCTGCCCCCCGGCCAACTCCCCCCAGTTTATATACTGAGCATGACGTCATATGGTATGGAATAGCCCTTTGGTCAGTTTGGATCAACTATCTTGGCTGTGCCCCCTCCCAGTTTCTTGTGCACCTGGCAGAGCGTGGGAAGATAAAAAATGAAAAAATGTCCTTGACTTACTGTAAACACTACCTAGCAACAACTAAAACATCAGTGTGTTATCAGCATTCTTCTCATCCTAAATCCAAAACACAGCACTATGCCAGCTACTAGGAAGAAAAGTAACTCTAACCCAGCCAAAACCAGGACACTAGATTATACATGTGCTTTACAGTCTTGGCCTAATGACTGTTATATTAGTATAATATCGGTATACGAGGCACAAGAACATCTGCTGAACAACAACAATACAAACTGGATTGTCACATGCAATCAAGGTTCACAGATCTGCCGAACCATGAAAAGCAGCATTTGAGATTATTGTATTTCAGTCCAATATACAGTCATTCTGCCATATTAATGTATTACTGTATCATACCACTCTTCTTAAGAATTGACAGTGTGACAGTAAAAGCATTTATGAACCATTTTATATGTTTTATTTGGATTATGTCTGTCGCAAGATATTAGGAAACTATTTCAGTAGTATCTTTTGCTTTAAATGACGTATGCTAATAACACAATATTTGCGTATGCCATGGTATTTTGGTAGACTAAAAGACCTTGAGATTTCAAAGCTCAAGACTTGAAAAATTAGGCAAAGAACAGCTATTAATTTTCATTTATCTTTCAGAGGTAAAGTTGATCAAACCAGATGGTGAAGTCTTTTGCTTACACATCGTAAATAAAGACATAAATAAGAAAGAAGAAAGCAGCTCTGAAGTACTGCTGTCTTTTTTAATTATCCCACAAAAATATCTGAAGCTCAGGATTCTTGCAGATACTGAAAGTGATTAAAATAGCTCTGAAATGACCATAAATTCTCAAATTTTTGCTTGACTACCTAAATTTAGAAAATAAAAGCAACGTTCACCTGATGGTCCACCATTAAAGAAGGCACCAGAATTATAATGTCTTTTGAGCTCTATTACTTGCTGCAATAACTCCTATATTTTCATCCCAGAAAAAGTAGTAAATCTCAGAAATCATCAAGGTGACTTTTAGAAAAGATTAGAGATTGTTAAAACTTAGATATCATGCAGCTGATGTTAAAGATTAATTATCTGATAATAAAGTAAAAATACTCTTCCTGTATTAGTTCTAAGAATACCAGTTTTCTATGATTTTATTCTATGTTTTTCTCCAATGTCAACCTCCTTAAATCATCCCTATCTATATACATCAGATTACCAGCATTTGCACCATGTCCAAATAGATGCAGTGTTGTTTGTAGTGTGTCACTTGGTTTGATGGCTAAATAATACTTACATCAATGTTTATATTTATTTTGGTGGCAGCAAACAATACCTTAATGACTAAATATTCTTTTAAATAGTGAGCTTTCAAAAGAAAAAAAATATGTCTTATTGATACAGTTCTCATACTTTTTGAAAACTACTGGTTTTGTATTATCATTTGAGTTCTAATATTCCTTTAAAGGGTATCTTAGCAAAAATCATAAGTAAAAAGATCAATAAATAGTGAGCAATGCATTTCTTAACAGAAATAATTATGCTCCATATACACAAAACATTTAAAGTAGTTCAATCTTTGGTTTAGTCTTTCAACAAATAGTGGTTTGAGCTCAGAGTATTCTAGTACATCATAATATTCCAGTACTTAACGGGCAATTACAAAGAGAATGGAGGCTCTCTCTTCACAAGGAGCCACATGGAGAAGACAAGGTGCAATGGATACAAGTTGCACTGGGAGAGGTTTCATCTCAACATAAGAAAGAAATTTTTTACAGTAAGAGCAATCATTCACTGGAACAACCTCCCCAAATGAAGTGGTAGAGTCCCCATTGATGGAGATTTTCAAGATGCGATTGGTCAGAGTGCTAGATAATCTCATCTAGGATCTCTTTCCCATTGAAGGTTGGACCAGATGATCTTTCAAGGTCCCTTCCATCTGGGCTATCTTACTATTATCCTACTATGATACTATGACTTATAATTTAAATGAAACAAAGTTTTGTAGGTCTAGACCACAAATACAGGTGAGGATACATACAACTAATACTGTTTCCTGGCAACAACTGAATACACAGTTTTGTACAGAGTATAAATATCCTGCTCTACCATTACTATATGTTGGATCTTTCACTTTTTTCCCCCTTCCATCTTCATATATATAACTAGTTCAGCATACTTAGCCTGTAAGTTCTATTTTTCTTTCTCAAAACCCAGTGTTTATTTATGAGAATATTCTTCACAAATATGGAGTATTGCAAAATCATTATGATAATATTTTCTGAAAATATTCTCTGTGACAATTTTCAGAGAAGGAAACAGCTGAGTACCTGAGTACATTCCTCCTCTTGAAAGTGTCTCTTTCTCCTGTCTTTTCAAATGGAATAGTGTTTTCTCATGATTTAAAGTGGCCTTTTGTTGAGAGATTTGAGCTTTATTCCCAAGCCCTCCTATTAACCCATGTGATTAGGTACTTATCATCTAAATTAACCATCATTGTTCTGGCTATTCAAATGCTTAAGTGTATAAGCATCCACCTCCTTGCATCAACAAATGTGTGATTATGCTGTCAGTTTAGGTACATACTTGTGGCAGAATGTCAGAAATTATCTGCATTTTTATAGGGAAGCAGATTACAATGAACTGTCAAGCCTAATACTACTGTTTTGAACCTCAACCCCTTCCTCCTGTTGTTTGGTAGGTTATGTACCTAGGCACAACATAGCATGTTACCACATCACAATACCATGGTTATATCCAGCACAGAAGTAAGTGGCAGGTCAAAGCAGCACAGAAGTAGCCACTCCAGTTGCAGGAGGATGTGGAGCATGAGAAAAAGTTTCTGTAAAAAGCTGTTGCTTCAATCAACTTTGGTTGTGACAACAAGATAAAGGATGGTTGTGAAAGATCATTTGTGCTCCTCAATTCAATCCACCTCCATTATCCAAGAAGAGAAAAATCAAATTAAATCTGATGGCATTGGTCATAGTTCCCAGTAAATAGTAAATATTATGCCATGATCAGACTAAAATAAGGATTTATATGTCTGTCTGCACTTTTTAGTCTTTAATTTACGTTCCTTTTTCAAAACAAGACAGAACAGACTCTGCAATAAAATATTTTTGAAAGCTCTTGATCTTTTATTTTAAAATATTCATTTTGAAACAGCATTAAAAATGGAGCATTAAAAGAAAACTTAAAGAGTAGCATTCAGTCTCCAGAAAAACAGCGTTTCAGTGCATGAGTGCAAGTAAGGAAGATGTGCTTTAGTAAAAGACAAAATATTGTCATAAGGCAGGAAAACGGGAATCTGGAGGATTGGTGTTTACACAGTCACTAGTCACAGACATCCAGAAACATGACCATTAGAAAATTTTTATGTAAGTTCTGTCCCCTCCCCCACACTGAGTATGTCACAGCAAAACAGTAGTTCTGTAGACTTTTATAGGGAATCTGGTCTACACCCAGTTGCGTTTATATACTTGACAAAAGAAATAGAAGTGAAGTGATGCAGGAAAAAACATGCTTATCCCCTTTCATGATTCAAGTGCCGCTTGTTATACTATTAGGAAATGAGACGGTGATTGCCTACAACAGATTTTCACTTCGGGGATAACCACATGTGAATCCAATGTGCTGATTCTTCTCTTCCTATCCCACTCCCACTATCCTTTCTGCAGACTCTAATTAATAAACTAGAGTTAATACTCAGTTGGAGTGTTCAGCAAGCAAGCCACTGCTCACAGCTTCAGTTCTAATTATAGCTGGCAGGGCTAAAACATGAGGGATGCTTATCTTGAGTTGCTCAAGTAGTTTTAAGTGCTAAATTGCGGACTCTTTCCTAAAACCCACGTGGTCCACATCACAAAGTGTTTGGAGGAAAAAGAAAGAAGGGGAGAGAGGTATGCAGTAATGGTAGCTAGCATTCNATGCAGTAATGGTAGCTAGCATTCCCCAAATAGGTCCAAGTTGTTGGCAAATACAAATGGTCTCCTACTCAAATCACCAGATGAAGACTTCAGATACCATTTGGAAGGGATCTGTACTACCAGCATGTTAAAAGAGCCATTGCATCGCAGAGCAGATTATACTTTATAGTTAAACAGGCCTGTTACCTTGCTATTTCAGAGTGCTGTTGATCTCAGCATGTGTTACAATTAAGGGGAAAGGAAGAACACATAAACAGAGGGAAAAGGAGGTGTATCATTGGTAGCAGGAATGTATTTGTTAAATATTGTCCTTTAAAAATCCATGTGTCAGAAAATTGAAATCTCACCGAGTGTGGGTGAGAGCTACTATCTCCATGTCAGTGCAAGGCTTTACTTTTTTGCTTTATCTACCATACAGAAAGCCTGAAACTGGTCTAAAACTGGTCTGAAGCTATGTCTCACAAAATAGCAACCAAAATGAGGTAATACAAATAGGGGCGTGATTATCTATGAATGGTCTGTTACTGGGAAGAATGCTTAATTTTCCTGCAGTTAGTGTCAGAACATCAGTGGTTTCCAGGGATGTAACAGTTCTGACTTGCTACTCTCAAAGAACCAGAGACTCCTTTTTTATTTTCTCCTTCTCTTCCTTCCTCTCTTCTCACAGGGAATTGAGCATAGCTCTAGCTAGCATCTCACTTAATTTAGATTGTAAAAAACAAGTTAACTGCAAAGTCTTCTCTTCAGTGCATGCATAGTTTAATGTTCTATTAGAACTCTTGATTAATGAATGTTTCAGCTCCTAAGTTCTGGCAATGTGTTAATGAATATAATAACAAACTAATGTGAACTGAAGAGAAAGGAAAAATAATCAAGTCTCTGAAATGAGGAGATAGAAAAAAGCTGCTTTTCCCTGATTAATGTATTTGCACAAGTTGCGGTCCGAGTATACATGTAAATGATTAAAATCTAATAAGCAATGACAGGAGACTTTGATTTTCATCATAAAACTTTACACTGAATACAGGCTAATTTAGAGTAGCAGCATAAGTGATTTGTGTGCAATTAGCAGAGCCTATATAGAAAGCCTCCTTTGTTCATGTTGTGTAAGGTGCACTGCATTTCTGCATGCAGCAATATGACATAAATTGTTAGGCTGACACTGCAAACTACGCAAAATTGCCACTTCACAACTAGGTGGCTAGAGAAGGAGTAGCTTGGCACTGGTGTGGTGGATAAAATATGTAGCAGGGGCACAGGTATCCCCTTCTGCTGAAATTGAGAGCACTCCTTTTACCCATGTTCCCCTTGATCCCGTTTCTTTTCCTTGTTTGCTGTTGCAGGAACTCTGTTCACCTTCCAGATCTCATTAAACTTGAAGGGTTGCACTATTTTTAGCCAGGATCTGGGACTTGGCTTGTCCTGGAGACAACATATGTTACGCTCCTTAAATAGATCATCCACCCCTCAGCTTTATGAGAATAGAAATTGTTCATACCATCTAGTTGTTAAAATAGTCCAGTTGCTGCTTTTTTTTCTTCAGATCAATGGATCTATGTACTTTATTTGC
>VYZW01013965.1:217254-237008 GCA_013401315.1 Balaeniceps rex | reverse complement strand
ATGAACTTGAATATGTCTTATTTTCTCTTATTGAAGTAGCTAACAGGCACAGGGAGTAAGTATACCTTTGTGAAGGTATAACAACATACTGTGTGCCAGGAGGTTCGTAAGTAACTTCATAGTACCTGTTCTACCTAGCAAGAAGTGAGGACAATCAGGATCCTATCTTTATATTGCAATGCAGTCACCTCACTTTGTTAGGCACTGAGTGAGTTAAAGCTCCTGTCTCCTCCTGTGTCCTTTTAGGAGTTAGCAATGGATTTCTGGTTATTAACAGGATGAGAAGATGAAGGTAAGNAAGCTGCTAGTTATTTTCACTTGAATGAAACTGGCCTCCTCAGAGCTCTGCATCACTGATGGATATAATGAGCTCACACATGGGAAAAGCTAAAAAGAGTAGCTTCCTTTATGTCTCTGGGCCTTGGCACAGAGGTCTTGCAGATTATAATGCTCTCTTTGTAACTCTNTGAGCTGGCACTAATAACACAGGAATAAAGTAGGTTTTTTCATTCCTGTCCACTGAAGTTAGGGTTGATTAACCCTACACTAGGCCCTCATTTGGCATCGTAAGCATCCTTTAAACAAAAGTGAGTCTGCGTGAGACTCATGGAGCACATTTGCTGTTGCTCTGAAGCTGTTTGTATTCCCTGTAGCTGTAGAGTTAGGGAAAATGTATATTTGCTGTAGCCTGAACATCGTCTCTTCTGTAGGTGTTTTAATGTGCTGTCCTTTTTTTCCAATGTGACCCTTCTGGTTGGTTTTGACGGTTCTTATAAAAGAATACTTTGAGCCACTTTTCTCAGTGTCTGCATTTTAATCCCTTTTATTTGACCTTTCCATGCCTGAAAACCCACTGGGATGAGTTCAGCCTATTAAAAATATAATCTTAACATCATATCATAAACAACCTAATTAATTTAATAATTCCTATTTTCTGTTCTGTATATAGTGAAACTGAAACTAGCTTTTGATTCAGTGGATATCTGAATGCAGCTCATTATTGCTGTTGCTTATACATAATCCATAGTATTTCATCATGCTACAAGAAAATTATTTTAGTATATTATAACCCCAGCTAAAACAATAATAAGAAAAAATAAGCAGCTTTCCTGCAAANTCTGCATTTTAATCCCTTTTTTTGGGTCTTCAGTCTTGATCTTATGATTGATGTCACCATGTCCAGTGATGCAAAGCATTTGGATTTGATTTCCCTGAGATTTGACTTGTGGATGCCAGAAGTTTGTAGATTCAAAGGCAACAGACCAAGTTCATAGAAGAAAAGTCATCAGAAGACACTTGATACAAAGCTACCTTGACTTAGGGCTCAAGGAACTTCCTGAGAAAGGCTTTTGAAATTGGAAAATTATATAAGGAGGTAGCATACTTGCCCCTTTCATGTATTTTTATCTAGGCTTTCACCATGGGGCTAGGTAGCCCTTTGGTCTGCCCTGGTACGGCCATTCTTAGGACCTTAAATTTTTAAGTGGGTGGTTTGGGTGTTTGGTGGTTTGTTTTTTTGGGGTTTTTTTAAATTTGCTTCTTTTTGGTGCCCTCTTTTCCTGACTTAGAATATTAATCTCCTCTAAATGACAAAATCTGTAGCCAGAAGCAGAGTTTCAGGTCTTACTAAATGAGCATGTTGGCTAAATTGATCAAAGTATTGCTGTTGCAGATCTGTTCTCCTTCATTATGAATCTGTTTTCTTTCACCATCACATTTGAAAACTCCAGTAGCTCTTCTATTTTCTTTTTTCCCTTGAAAATAACATACCGCACCTTCCCCCCCCCCACCTCGGAACAGTAGCTTTGTTTCCAGTGGCACTATTTAGCTGCCAGACAAAGTTAAAGAAACTCATGGTAGAAGAGAGAGTAAAATAATTATACACAGCAGCAATTAGGGTGGTTTTCTGCTGAAAGAGCTTTGTGGCAGTAGAGGCAAAACAAGGCTATTTTTCTAATAAGAGGTCATCTTCCAGACAGAACATAGAGGTGTTGATAGGCACTGTCTGAAAAGAATTCCCAAGGGAAGAAAAAGAGCATGTCATGGAGGCATGGAAAAGCACATTCTGTCACTTTGAGTCTTTTTGAGATTAATTTCTTAATCTTAAATTTCCTCCAATGCAAAAATGGCTCAGAGATTTTTTTTTTTTTCTGAGTAGTTGAGGCTACACCAACAGTTGAAAGTATTTTTACATAGGTAACAAATTACTGTTTTTAAAAAAACACATATTCTTCCAAAACACTGTGTTTAGACTAATATAGTACTTTCTACTGTTACTGTATTATAATACATAACCTGTTAAGTGGAGACAGTCTTGTTACTATTTTTTTTGTAATTAACTTTTTAATTAAAGGTGTGGGTTTGGGTTTTTTTTATGTGCTGGTATACCCCCTCACACAGAACTGTGTAACTTCTCTGGAACATACATTATCTTAGGTCCTGTATGTTAATAAACAAAAACATCAGAAGCAAAATATGGTAGAAGTTCTAGCATGTCGGTTGTGATTAATGCAGTTCTCTCTTCAAAAGAAAACTTTTATTAAAGCCTGTCCATATGAATAGGTCTAATGCAACAAGTCGGATTCCCAGTGGATCAATGGTGGAAGCAGACTTAAGCGCTAGACCTTTCACCAACTGTGTGCGAATTAAGTGACATAAGTAAGACTAATGAGTCAGGAAGTGTCCTGTTTCACAGGTGGAAGGGTTTTTTTTTTTATTATGTGGAGCAGTCTCAGAAGAGGAGAAACATGACTTAATAAGCTAATAGGTTTTGTGGGTTTTTTGTTTGTTTCTGGGTTGTGTTTGTTTTTTTTTTTTTATCCCTTGTATTCATTACTTAATAAATATGTAGTAGTGGTCTGGGCTCTTCCAGTAGAGCTTTTGGCAGCACCTTCTAGAACTACTTGATTGATTACTTTTTTTTCCTGCCCCACAGTATCATGTGGAAAGTAGCAATAGTTGTAAACGAGAGCCTATCATATGAAAATGAGATAATTCCATTATAACTTTAAAACAAAAACAAAGAACCAGATTTTACCCTTTTTTTTTTTTAACACCCTTCTTCATCTCAAAGAGGAGAGGGGAATATAATTATTTGCCTTGATATTTCGAAACTTGTATTTGCCATACAGAAGTGACATGGTATAAAATGGTGAGTGAGATTGAAGCCGAGGTTCTGCCACACAGTGACTGTCATACCAGGTGGTGACAGAAATGCCTCATGGAGAAAATGAAGTGGTATGATGATGCAGTTTCTTTCTCTTCTCTCTAGGATGGTTTACTTGTACTGCACTATGGCCTGGTAGTATCTCCGCTAACTGTAACTTAAAGATTGCTAGAATATCAGAAGGCAAAAGAATCGGAGTCATCAAGCTTCTTCACTGCTGTTTTTCACCAAAGAAGGCCATCGTATTTCCTGAGACAGGAAGCAAGTAAAGGAACCACCACTAACTGCTGTATGCTTGTAATTTAATGTCTGACTTTACCACTGTAAAAAATTACAGCTTCTGTAAGTACAGCTATAGATGTTGCTATGCTTTGTGTTACAAATTACTGTCTCCAAATTTCACTCAGCTCAGGGAATTTAAATGCTCAGAGTAGCTGCATTTTTTTACTTTCTAAAACCACAAGATCTCACGGGGTGAACAGCCTTTTTTTCCTCTGAGCTATGAGATATTGCTTACTTACTAAGTGTCTAGCTAAAACAGTGCTCTCAGGGATGATCTTCAGTGGGCAGTATAATTTATTCTGGGGAGGAGACAGTCATTTGCCTAAAAAAAAAAAGTGTACTGTGATCATCTGTCTTCGGATGTGACTTGGGGAGAGGAAGGAAACTTTAGAAATGCAGACCAAAATGGGTAGAAAATGACACATCATAAGCATTGGTTTTTGAGAAGTAGCATTATATTTAGTTGTTTTTCTTGAAGAAAGACAATTTTGTTTGCACTGGAAATATATTTGCTGGTAGTTTGGCTTATACCAAATGGTGGAGCATGCATCTCTAGTCTTAATAGAGATGAGCTGGCTGTAAGCTGGTTAAACTATGCATGAAAAAAAAAAAAAGTAGCACCTCTTTCTACCTGCTTGCTGTATGTAAAATAATCACTGTCAGCCTGATTCTGCTATCATGTAAAATCTGCCAACCGACTTGACTGGCAGGAGCATAAATCCTTTCACTTTAGCACATATCTTTCTAGCAGCAGCAAAAATGGTAGCTTTTTCCACTCTTTCTAATGTGTATTAGTGCATTGTAGTGGAGACCAGGGTTGAGTAATGTAATACTTGCCTGTTACTACCAGATTGACAGAGGACATTAGGTAACTTTAATTTTAACATATTGAAATATTAGGTTTTGTGAAACTGTAATACTTCCAATTCTGTTCAGTTTAAGATTTCCATGGGTTTTTGTGCAGCATTAAGGACCAGAGCTTTGTGTGTTGTGGTCTTGCTGCGTACTAGGTCATCAATGTGGAGATTCATGAAAGCTACTGTTACGCACCAGGCTTCCTCCTTTCCCTGTTGTCAGTGTAGGGAGAGGGAGGAGATTCCTTTGTGAGGCGTTTCAGAGCACCTAAGTTAGCTCAAATGCACTTGCTCGCTGTCAACCTAAGAGGACTGGCATCCTTTGTCTAAAGAAAGCTTTCATGAATCCTTCCTCAGGTCTTTACAATAAACATTCAGTTTTGTCTGTGAAGATGACACCATAAAAAAAAAAGTCTTGGTTGAAGTAATTCTTGTGATGCTTCTAAAAAAATGTAACAAAAACATTTTTAGCTACAAATTCCTATTTTACCTTTAAAGTTTGTATAAAAGTAGTGTTTAAAATGCAGCAGAAAATTAGATTATTTTGTAAACACTTTGTGAGTTGTGTTGATAAGAGATTATATATTGTAACAGTAAAATAAACTTTTATTTTAGCCAATTTAAAACTGAGCTCTCATATTTCCATGCCATGCTCCTTATGTCAGCCTCAAAATTACAGCAGTTGATATTGAAACTGCTGGATGTGCTCTGGGGTTATTAGAATGACAAATTTCAATTAGGAGTTTGAATGGTGAAGGGTAGTTTAATACCAGAATCTCCACTGGAGCTAACTGCGGTATCATTAGCTGGAGTAACGTGGAATTTGTGGGACTCTAATTTTAATGAGGATTTCGGTGAGAAATAGCTCAGTAAAGGTGTCAAGATGATAACATAGATACAGGAGAAATAATCCTACATAGATACAGAACCCCTTTTTCCCTCAATACATACATCTTTTTGTCAAAGCCACCTCTAGATTATTTTCATTCATCTTTATGGCTGTTCTTATCAAGTCCCCTGTGAACCGGATCTTTCTCTGCTGCTCTGATCATCCTGGCTTTATACAAGGCGTCTGGCTCGCATACTTCATACTGCCACTTCCTGGTTCATTATCACTTATGGTTTTGTTTTCTATGTATAGCTCTATGCTTGAAAAAAAAAGTTAGCGGTATAGTCACATTTTACATTGCAAATTCTCCACTAATCCAGCCTTGAACTTCGTGTCTGCAGAAGGGCTTATTTGCAAAGTTTTACTGCTATATAGAAGCTGACAGTTAATTCAAATTAATGTAATTCTAGGATACTGCTGACTTGCATAGCCTCAAGATGACTATGCTGCCACTGGCTCTGATGGCAGTGTCACTTTCTGGTTGTTTTTTGTTTTGTTTTAAAAAAAAAAAAAAGGGGGCTTTGCAATATCTTTAAAGAGAGGTTTTCTCTAGGGTAAATCACATGCCAGCTAAAATGCAGAAGGCCAAGACTTCCTACTTCATTCTTTCAGCGGCTGAATGAGGAGGATTGAAGATCTGTTGGCTGCGATATTTTGGTATGAATGCTTAGTGACTTCTTATTTCCCATTTGTCTGCTTCTTTCTTTATTTCTTCCTCACCTGCCTTCAAAAAGCATATTCTTAGCTTAGTTTTCCTGGCTGAACATCCTGCTTTCTTTTACCTTAAAGCATACCCTGAAGGCACTGATGCTTTATCTGCTCTCCAGCTCCTGCAGTACCCGCTGGGAGCTCTGCTTGGCACATCAGCGTGCAGCGGGGGTGACCTTTGGCTATCGCCCAGGCTGGTCTGTGGGCTGTGCAGTTTCCTGCATAAAGATAATCAGTCTGCTTGCTTTAAAATGCACCAATCTTCTTTCAACTCTGCTGCTGCTGTTTTATTTCTATTGGTCTCCTTTTAACCTTGGCTTTCCTCCAGTCACTTTTGGTCCTGATGATAGAAGAGCTTCTGTAACAACAGGCCTCTATGGGACGGCATCTCTGCCCTCATGGGAGAAGAGCCAGCTTTGTGCTCTGGAAGTGAAGGAAGGTGTGCTCAGACTCGTTCATTATTTTACAAACACTGTTTTTGTTTCCTCACTTGATGAAATAGCTCTGGCTTTATTTTCTGGTTACCTACTTAGCAATGTCATGGCTAACACAGATCCTAATTAAATACTGCTGGTCCTGCAGCATAATTCTGAGTTGCTTTACAGATCTGCTAATTCCCAGCAAGAGGAGACGGCGAGGCCTAGTGTCAGGAGTTCTTACAAATGCAGAATCAAGCTACAATCCCGTCATGAGCATTGAGTCACGCTGGTTATGTTCTGCCTGTTTTCTTTGTGTTTAATACAGATTTAGTGTAGTAAGAAGATAAGGTTCAAGAGACTAATGAAATGCGCAGCTGAGCTCTCTTTAAATGGAGGGGCACTGCGATGGCCCCATGTGTAACTATCACTTATGTTCTGAATATCGCTGTTGCACCCAGCCTTGCTCTGCATTGCCACCAGACTGTGGCACACGAGCCCGGAGGACCCTTAACACTTACTGCCATGGATGTGAAACAACCAATGAGTTTTACTGAAAAACCATTCAAGCTTGTCTAATACTAGTCTGTGTTGGATTTCTTTTCAGGGAATCATCAGGCATTTATGTGCAATGATTTATTTTAATGGATGTTAACAGTCACTAACAAATGAAAACTACATCCCTGGCATTTCTGTTTTCACTTTTCTTCAGTGTGGAGTATCATTATTATGAAATTTGTGCTCCATACAAATGGGAGCAGGGGAGGATTCACTCCAGCAGTTGAGAGGGAGCCCAGTAAGAGACACGGGAGTTTTTATTTATTACATCCCTTTCTTTTAAAGGGAGATAATCAGGTTGTCCACATGAATCTTCTAATATGCTGCATGCTCAATAGAGTGCACCAGGTGCCAGCCTGAATGTTTAGGTACTTTAAAATATACTTGTTCTGCTGGGATAGATACTTGCTGAGAGATGGAGAGAATGTTGCAAATGGTGCTTTCTCATCACTTTTGCTTATTTGGTTTTTTCTACCTCCTTTTTTTTCTGTAACCCTAACTAGTTCAGCACAAAGAGAAGCAGCAAGGTGATCATACATTGAATTTTACCCATGTTGTCTTTAAGACACCATTGCTGAATGAGCCAATGGATATTTACATTTACTGAGGTTTCAGAAAGTTGCCATAGGTGCAGGTTTAATCACTGAACAGGTCAAATTTTACTGTTTTTGAGAGATAAATGGTAATCCCATCTGAGGTGAAATGCAATATTGATTGGCTGCTCTGCAGCTGCAAATTCTTGCTGGAGCTGTATCACCATCTTTACTGGGTTTTGATTTAGTATAACAACAATGTATTTGTGTCAAAGCAGCAGTAATCTGCAAAAGAAATATTTCCCGAAGTGGAGAAGAGAGTTTATATTTTCTAATTGCTTGGCAAAATGGTCTATTTGGAAATGAAATCTTAAAATGTCTGTTTTCTTCTAAGGGAGACGTTAACAGTAGGAAAGTGGGTGGTGGGGACTTGGCAAAGATTGAGGAAAAACAGTGTGTTCCTGGGAGAGCTGCTTTGGAGCCCATTTCATGTGGTACTGGGAGGCAACCAGTTGTTCCGAGGTACCACGATGTGCTCAGGGCACACAGCTGGCAGCATGCTTTTCTGTAGCTTGTGCTAACAGAAGCAGTTATTAAATGATGAACCATTGTGTCCTTTCTTGCATATACCCGGGACTGAAAGGTAAGAACTCCCCGGGTGAGAAGCCCAACACCCTTCACAAGAACTTGCAATCTCCTTTTTCTTCCTCACGGGACATGGGAAAATATTTCACCTATTGGTGGCAATAAAATAGCAGATTATTTATGTGCCACAACATACAGAACACAGGAATGGTGGTGGTCTTCCTCTCTGTGAGCAGGTAAGCTGAATGCAGGGGCGTCTGCGTTCTCTCTTCAGCTCTGTCCTTGACTTGCTGTACGAGCTTGAACAGATTTCTTCACTTCTCAGCTCTGTCCATCTAGTGCAATAATTTCTATAAAGTCCTGTGAATGGAAAACCCCACGCCACTGCTTGGTTTTTGAGGGCAGGCAGTTAGCAGACTGAGATCCCCTTCATGAATGCAGGTATAACTGGACTGGTAACAGTTCCTGTTACCAAAGCAACCACATGTGTTTCTTTTGAAGCCTACTTGTTTAAAATTTTGCCAAATGATAAATATCTGGGCTGACTTTGTTGTGTTTGCAGGTTGTTCCAGCTGCAAGTGGATTTAGTTATCTATGGAGAAGTTCAACCAAAAGGAACAGAAAAAACTTGGTTTTAAGAAACAAGTAGTTGGTAAAGAGTTGAAAAAAAAAAAGTGATGCTTGTTTCATTCTGGCGTGGGTTTTGGTTTTTTTTTGCTTTTACAACTTTGTATTTTGGTTGCAAATGAACCGACAATGAAGCTCGCAGCTCGCCTCTGTGTTGAGGCATTCATAACTTTTGCCCTCTGAGTGGGTTTTCTGGTGTCTAGTAAGGGAAGCTCAACTTTTTAATAAATTAATGTATGTCACCTATACCTGCTTGTGTGAAACTTGGGGGAATTTGGTATCTTTGAGACCTTCAGCTCTCTCAAATGTGGCTGAGGTTAAGCTGATGAGCATAAAAAAAAAAAGATGATTGGGGAAGGGACTGGCAGGTAAAGGAGACATTCAGTCCCAGTATGATCCCATAATCCTTGCTTCCTTAAGAACCTAGCCTGAGAATATTTTGGCTTGCTGAAACATCTTGACTTGCTTCAAGCATTGCCAGCCATTCTTACTCATACAGCTCTCGGGCCTCTTTGCCAGACTAGGAATTTGCTAACGAGGTGCCTTGTGTCTGAGGTTTGGGGTTTTTTTGCATTTCCGTTGAAAACTTGCTTAAACTTAATGATGTTCTAAGCCTCAGTGCAAACTGTATTTTTCAGTCTGGCTTCAGCTTCTCCAAGCGACATCTCCAAACAGCTCATTCTTACAGACCACGCTCGGGTCTGGGCATGTACACCATCCCGGAGAATGACCACATGTGTGTCAGTGTGTTCACAAGGTTGCTCTGGGTGTAGGGAAGCCAGGAGCCTGCGTCTCCTGTGCTCTCTGGGATGCCAGCAGCTGCCTCTCTACTCAAAGCCAAAGCAGCTGAGCTGGCCCTGCTGTGACAGGAACAGACTCGGTGCCGCTGTTGGTTCAGAGCTGATGCTTATGGCACCCCAAGAGCTTTGCTCCCACCTATAAGCAGCAAGTGGACGTGTGCCTGGGGCTCTGGAATTGCACTCTGAAATTCTCTGGGTATTTCCCTTCCATCTAAGCAGGTTATGTCTGTGTTTACCATGAACGCTGCTCCTTCTTTGTGTTACGGTGGACACAGCCGAGCTTCAGCAGGGCGGTCAGTTCCGGGCAGCGGTGTCCTTGGCGATACATTCTGCTTTAACAAGGATATAATCATTTATCACAGAGTTGCAGGTTCCTCTCTGGTTTAGCTGGGTGAATTGCAGGGTTTTGGATGAAGACCCCTGCACAGGCTGTACTGCCCTGCTGTAGGAGAGCATCCCCCCATCCCCGTAATTGCAGACCCCAGCTCTGCAGCCCTTCTGGCTCAGCTGGAATCTGCTGGGACAGAACAGGGTCGATGAGCATTCTCTCACCCCACCCCACGCAGCGCCCTGTTTGCATGTTACGCTGCATTTGCCAACTGATCCTTATTCCCATAGGCCTGCGAAGACTTACATGAACGAGCTTACGTTGTTCGTGCTGTTTTGGTATAAACCTTGCTTCAAAGTGTCAGGCCCCACTGACAACATTTGATCATTCAGATGCATCTGTTCGGCTGCTGGCGTTAGGGCTCTGCGTGGGTCACTCACTCGGGGAAGAAGCTCCTCTCCTTGGGGAGGTCTCTGTGCTAAAAGCTGGCAAGAAGAGAGCTGGACAGATCCAGCCAAAGGTGCTGGGAGAGACTTTGCTCTGAATTGCCCATTGATTCCTTCTTGCTGAATGACGGGGTTCTTCTCCAGCCTGGAAAAGGAGATGTTTGCATTCCTGCCAAAGGAAAATGTTTGGGTTTTTGTCTTTGGCTGCTTTTTCTTTGGCTTACTCTTTAATGAATTCCAGCATCTGGACAAGCGTCATTAGCAAAACTTCTCCGTGTGCAGCGACTCTCTCTATTTTTAAGCAGCTGTACATCTTGGCACAGATCATTATTGCAGGAACCTCTGGTGGAGCTGAAGGACCCTTGGTTCCAGGATCACAATGGGAACAAGGCTCTTCCACCACTGGAGCAGCAGGAGCGTGACCCAGGCCTGCCCCAGCCAACATCCCAGGCTGCATAGACTGTCCCATCTCACCTACGTGGCAATGAAATGAGTAGAGCTGGGCAGCCCCAAAACACAGCTGCACGGTGCGCAGGCCAGCATATCCATGCAGGGGAAAAAAAAAAAAAAAAACAACCGACCAGCCCTGTGGGGGAGCTTGCACCCCTGCGCAGAGGCTGGAGTTCTCCCCAGCATAAAGATGAAGGCACCGCAGCATCATGGAGAAATGGCCACTCTCTGCTTCTTCACGAGCTGATGGTGCAGTCGGTGTCTGCAGCTGCCTTTTATCTGAGAGGTCGAGGTTCTGCAGAGGTATAAATCTTTAAGCATCTGCAGTGTGACTCACTCCTTTCCTCTGGTGTTTAACCCAGTAAGAAAGATGGGACCACAAAGGAGGGTTTATTGCCTTGTTCCAGCTTAGTGCGTTGCTGGAGAAGCCTTCTGGAGCATATCAGCTGGCAGGTGAAAGGAGTCACCCTGAAGAAAAGACAGCAATGGAAAAGGAGGCCTGGATGGAGATAGCTGGAGGTCAGTGTTGGTAACATGCTGAGCCGGGCTCATCCGTCTCTGCTGTTTTCATTCTCCTAAAGACGAGGAGAGTGAGGGCATGGGTCTCCCTTAGGGTAAGAAGTGAGGGCACAAGCCCTCCTGGCCACACATCACCACGCATTCAGTGGGGAGCTCAGCCCTCTTGCCCAATGGTGGCAGCCACCCGGGGGGCCTGCAGGAGCTGAGCAGATGGGGCTCAGCACACCTCGTTTGGGCGTTGGGCAGTCCCTTCTCTGATCCTGCAGCCGAAACATGAGCGCTGGGAAATGGCCAGAGCAAGCTGTCCTCAGGGGCTGTGTCTGCACCAGGACACCGGGGCCCTTGGCTGCCTTCTCCATGTGTGCCTGCGGGGTCACCGCTCTCCTGCTCCCAGGTGCGTTTGGGCAAATGCTGCTGGGAGAGGCTGGGACGGGGGATGAATCTCCTGCAAAGGCTCCCTCCTGGGACTAGACTTTGAGATGGGACTTACCAAAGGGCCAATGGAGGCTTGCAGGATGGGGTTTGAAAGGGTTGGGTTTTCTGGGTTTCATGGTCAGCAGGTCTCCCTGCTTCTGTGCTTGCAGAGGACGTCACTGGAGGACCAGCTCTCCTCCATGGTCCCCACAGCACAGGCATTGTGGCCAGAGGCTGGACGTGAGTATCTGGGAGCCTGCTGCAGAGCTGGGGGCAGCCTTGGTTGCCCAGTCGGGCTCTGTCCTTCAGGAAAGCAGCATGTCCCCCTCCTGCAGGGGCTCTCGCTCACCCTCAGTCCTGGGAGAGCATTTGTGGGGTTGGTCACTTGCTGCTATCAGGGTAATTAAAGTTTGGCAGCTCAGACCCTGTAAGATTACAGGGACAGAGCCCAGCAGAGGGGTTGTCAAAACCATAATGTAATCTAAACTCAAGCTTGGTCCTTTCTGGTGTATCCTAAATGCCCAGGTCCTTTCCCTGCCTGCTGCCCCCTCCCACTTCTGGAGCTTAACACCATGAGACAGCACCAAAATGCTGCAGAGCTCCAGAAATGCAGGAAATCTCTGGAGCCAGCCCTTGCAAAGAGCTAATTCTGGTCAGAAGACAGTTTCCAAAACAGCACCTCGTCCTCCCCCGACTCCTTGTCCTCCTCCACGACTGCAGCCCCTCCACATCGGTATCACCAAAGTAAAATTCCCAGCTTCGTTGCTAGCATCCAGCCAGCTGAGCAAGCAGGAATCCCAACGGAGGCTTGTGCTGGGAATAAAGGACAGGTCAGGCTGCTTATACTCAAGGGACAGAAAGCAAGCAGCGCTGGAGGCTATTTGAGGTTCAGAATATATTACGTTAGCTGCGTAATCACATCTGCCTCTTATTTCCCCCTATGGTTTGGGAGAAATGCTGTGTGTTTTCATTTCCTAACTGACAGCTGAGCCGGGAGATGTTCGGAGGTTGGTCCTTGCTTTATGTGCCAGTGCTCTGGACTTAACTCTGCAGGTGCCCCCCCGCTCTGCCTGGGCACCCCAAGTTGCTCCGCACTGTTTTGCTGGAGGCTGCTGGTGCCGGTGGGATGCGCTGCCCAGCGATGTCCTGAGCCCCCTCCCCTGCCTCCGAAAGGTGCCCCTTGCTTCTCCCACCCGCAGGGCTGCCCTCCCTGGGGCTGCATCACCCCACGGTGAGCAGCCTCGCCAGGCCATTGTCCCTGAGGTTATCGGTGTGGCAGGGTCAAGGGAAGCGGCCGTGCTTCTCCTGGCCTGCAGCACTGGCAGAGAAACCTGTGACTGTCACACCGTGTCCCTGGGGCAGATTGCCGTGACGTGGCATGACAGGGCAGGAACAGGAAGGCAACAGGACAGCCATCGTGCTGCCCGCAGGGCCACCAAGCGGGAAGAGCCTGCCTGTGCCCTTCCCACACCCCGCTGCCCTCCCACATGCCCCTCTACAGCCACATCTCAGGCAGAGCGTGGGCATCTTCCCAATATAAACCAGCACTGGTCACGCCAGCTCTGCGGGCACCTTTGACTGCTGGCTTTATGTGGGATGTGGGTGCACCCTTGCTTCTTCCATCTGCTATTGTGCAAATCGCTTTATCTTCACTTGTGAAGGCTATTTTTAACCCCTGAGCGTGCAGGCAGGGTGGAAGAGAAATAGCGGGTGTCTTGGGACGAAACTGTCAGGGGTCTGATGCAAATCAAAGCCTCAGAGTCCATTTTCTGGGCAAATGAGGGTGCGCTCGGCCATGGAAGTCCTTGTTCCCTTGGCCAGCCGGCCATGAACTCTTCTACAAAGCAGGGCCACTGCGACAGGCACCTGGGGGTGACACCCAGACATGCCCCACTGCCATCGGTGGGACCAGCCTTGCCTTGCAGCCCCAGCAGCAGAGTTTGGCAGCCGCACCCCAACACCAAGCTCTTTGCAGGGGACTGGAGGGACTGGTGGGGGCTGAACCGTCTGCGGGCCAGACACCGAGGTGTGTTCCTGAGGCGAAGCAGCAGCAAAGAAGACAAAACAGCTCGGTTTGATCCACATAACTATTTCTTTCTTTTAATTATTAACTTGTGCCTTATAATAGAAGAGGAAAGAGTGCGAGCAAACGATTTGCTGGTTCCAGGAACTACTCTGGCACCACCGCGAGGGCAGTAAGGTCTCGTGACGATAACCTTGCCAGGGCACTGACACAAAACACACGCACACGCGGAGTCTCCAGCTCTTGCAAAAGCGATTGCTGGCAATTTTAAGGCATTGAAGGAAACCTATGGTTGTAAATCCTATATCAAATTTGGCACACATTGGAACAGTTAGAGCGGAGACAAGGATGCTTTGCCGGCTGGTGTTCGGGAGTCCTGCAGCTTCCCAGCGCTGGCTGGGGCACAACACTAATGTGAGCGTGGGGTTTCCATGGGATGACTGTGCAGCCGAACAAGGGGCCCTGCAGACCCAAACATTTCGGAGCCAGCGACACCAGACAAGGTGCTGTGCCCTGCGGCGCGGTGGTGCCTTCACCTCTGATGCACCAGTTCCCTGCCCTACGCCTGCTGCTAGCAAACACCATGTGCCTGGCTGCACTAATGCTGCTGAAGACAGAGCTGTCAGGACAAAAATTTAAAAAAAAAAAAAAAAGAAAAAAAGAAATATTCCTTACAGTTTAAAATGTAGGTGGCTCGTAGACCAGTCGTCAGGTGTGGTTACAGTCTAGTATGGCTATTTCTGTGCTTAAATGCGGACGACTACAGCTTGAGGAGTACGGCACTGTTTTCCTGCCCTACGCCTGCTGCTAGCAAACCCCGTGTGCCTGGCTGGACTAATGCTGCTGAAAACCAGAGAGTTGTCAGGACAAAAGAAAAGAAAAGGAAAAAAGAGAACATTCCTTACAGTTTAAAACTTAAGTGGCTCGTAGACCAGGCGTCAGGTGTGGTTACACTCCAGTATGCCTATTTCTGTGTGTACAAGTGGACGACTACAGCTTGAGGAGTGGGGAAGAGTTTAGCTATACGTGGATTTGGATAGTAGTTAGAAGTCTGTAACCTTGAAACTAGTTGTAGCAAACGTGTGGAGTTGATTCCCTCACCCTCCCTCCCCAGGGAGCTGGTGGAGCAGCAGTCCCAGCCGGCTCCCCTGCGCCTGCAGCAGGAGCAGGGAGGGAGGGCAGGAGGGATGGTGGGTGCTACGAGTCCACTGTGCCACCACAACAACGACCAACATGCATCTAGCTACCTGCCCCTGCCTCCGCCCCATTTAAGAGGGAGCAATGTGCCAAGCTCGGCCTCCGCGTGGCGGGACCCGTGAGGAAGCTGGCCCTGGGTTGGTGTCCCCAGGGGGTTACATGTTTCTAGTGGGGCTTCCCATGAGTCCAGCGCGGCTTCATGCCTGGAGGGGCAATTTAAAGGCCGAGTGGAGACTGTTCCCCCTCAAATGCAAAATGGATGGGGTCCTGGCGGTTACATTTTTGCATTCGCAATAATTCCTGCATGCAGATTTAACCTCCCTCTTTTCTTGGCAGAGGTTATGGTTCCCTCAATCATCTCAGCCCTGCTGGATGATATTTTAGAGGTCACTTTAATAACCTCTCCTTGCTCTTCCTCCTTGAAGGACAGAGTAGAGGAACTAAAGCCTCTTGGCTGGAAGGAGTAAGTGGGGTTGGCGAGGGGACTGAGTGCTGAAAGGCCGACGCTGCCTGTGCTGAAGAGGGTCTCCTCTCCCTCCAGCAGCTTCCTGCAAGCACATCACAAGGAAAGAGGTTAGTCTGGGGACATCTCGCACGAAACATCTGCAAAGCCTGAGGGCGTGCTGTGACCTGCGAGCAAGGCAGTGGACACCAGCTCAGGTCACCCCAGCCTGCAGTGGACACCAGCTCAGGTCACACTGCATCATGAAACTGGCTCAAAATCACATGCTTTGGTCAATCATTTTTGGAGCACTTGCAATACGGGGTACATAAGACCAGCTCCCTCCTCCCCCTCCAGAAACCCCAGGAAAATCAAGCCCAAAAACAGAGGGACTCTGCCTTTTGCATCTACTTTGACTTTCCAAGAGAGACAAGTTTCCAACCCCAAATGTCCCCTTTAAAAACCACTGCTTCTGGGATGGGCTGGGGGACACGGCTCACAGCTGCTAGATCAAGGCGTGACATGGAGCCATGGCTGCTCCCCGGGCAGGAGCACGGCAGGTCTGGGCAGGGGAGATGAGCAACATGATGGTGTTGCTCCTTGAGTGTGTACCCAGATATTTTCTGGGCCCTTGAAAATACCCCTGCCTGGCAAGGTTGGGGGTTTGGGTTGGGAGGCACCTGGGCAGAGCAGTGTCAGAGCAGCCTTACCTGTAGGCAGCTATCTCGATATCAAGTGCCATCTTGACATTAAGCAGGTCTTGGTACTCCCTCAAGTGCCGAGCCATCTCGTTTTTGGTGTTTCGCAGGTCGTCCTCCAGCTGCCCAATGGTGTCCTGCAAAGGCAAGGGCGCTCAGGGATGTGTTTTGGAGCAGGGACCGCTCCTGCGAGTTTTCCGCTCTGCCCGTTGCAGAAACAGGGAAGCTGCAATGGGTAGTTGGTCCATGATGGCACATCCCACCAGGAGCTTGGGATCATGAAATGTTGTGGTAACAGGGATGGAGAAGGTGGCAGAGCACCGGGCATGGATTGTGAGTGCGTGCGGAGCGGGGAGGCTTTAAGCATTGATAGGTTTATATAGTTTCTCATCTGCAGCAGGGNGGTGTGTCGGGGGGGGGGGGGGGGGGGGGGGGGGGGGCGCAAATAGTGCATTGTGGTGGAGCCCCCAGTCCTGTGGGGGACAAGGCATGCTGCTGCTGCAGAGGGAAGGGCAGGGCAGGACTGCCGGGGAGGGATGGGAAGTTTTGGGCACATCATCATGTGGCTCAGCAGGACAAGCGAGAGCACCCAGCCCTGCAGCAGCCAACGGCTAGAGCAGCTGCCTAGAGAAGGGCTGCAGTTGGCATCTGCGGAGCTTAGGAAGGGTTGGGACATGCGCCCAGGGTGGTGGAAGGAGAGTTGGTGCTGCTGGGACGGGAGGGAAGAGCAGCAGAGAAGCTGACACCTTCCCCGGAAGATGCCTTGGAGCACCAGGCTGGGGGGCTCTGAACACAGGGATTTGGGGGGGTTACAGAGTCAGAGCCCTGCCCTACGAGAGCCAGGGTGCTCAGCTGGACAACAACATCCTTCTAGCATCCTTCCCATCAGCTTTGCCCTGCCGTGGCTGCTACATCCAGTTCTACCTGTGATGTAGAGTCATCCAAGGCCAGATCTCCTGCTAACAAAGGGGATGAATCTTTTTTTCTTTTTTTTTTTTTTTTTTGGTCAGAAAACAAGCAGCCCTGGTTTTCTCCCACACGCACCCAGGTATCTAAGCAGCAGCCTGAAAGCAGTGAAACCTGCTCCTATAGGGATCTTCCCAATCAGATGGTTTCCCACTGCTGGCCGCCACGCTGTGCCACCAGAGGAGCGTGATTTGGAGTGGGAATGAGTAAGCAGTTTGCATCTAAGTGACGGTGCAGCCCTGCCTGCAAAGCCCTGCAATGGCCACTGCCAACATCTGCTCTCCCACACCCCCTCCCACAGCTGGGCCTTTGCAATTGCTTCCAGCTCCTCTGTTCCAGTGAACGAGCTTTGTCCGGCCACATCATCCCCATCCTCTCCCTGTCCTCATCCCCATCCTCTCCCTGTCCTCTCCTTCGTGCCCTGCATAACCTTCCTTGTGCACAGTGCAGACAGCCACGAGACGTGGAGCTGCTCAAGCAGCTGGGAGCTGCGGTGAGCCTGATGCAGCAAGCCCAGTCTGAGCCGAGACCCTCAAAGAAGCAGTGCCAGCTCATCCTGAACGTGGCATGGGGCATCTCATAGTCAAGGTAGCTGGACATATCCCATGTTGGGGGACATTGACGGGCCATCCTTGGGGTCTCTGCCCTGACCATCTACCGCAGCAAAAGAGCTGCAGGGAGCTGTGCCTCTGAGGTGAGACTGGGCAATGGGAAGGGGTTCAAGGAGACCACTGGGACATCAGCTGAAAAGCTCCAGGATGTGCATGGATGCCGCTGCAGTGCAGATTAAAATCTCTGCTCTGATGCAGCCAGACCGCTGCTGCACCGAGCCGTGACAGGAGGGAGGGACTGGGGGTGACCTTACCCCGGGACAGCCCCACTCTTGCTGCTCTGACCCTCCGTGCCTACAGCCCCCTTCCCTCTGCCTGCAGCTCACATGAACAGAACGCTCTTTAAAAATGGGTTATCCTTGGTACCCTGACTGTGCCTCTCTTCCACGCCCCAGCTCTACCAGCTGCTTGAATAAACCCCCCTCCCCACACCACTGCAAACCTTTCCCCTAACAGAAAGCTCTCACGTATTGCTTCAGATTTGATGCATAGCCTACAAATATAAAGACATGTCGCTGCTTTAGCAGGCTATAGGAACATTTTAAAAGCTCAAAAAATAGGAATATTCTCTTTTAAGACAGTCTTCCGTCCTTTTCCACTGGTTGCAGCCAGGGAAATTATTTAGCTGCTACACATGTACACTGTCCAAAAGTCTCGTAAGTATTACCACACTTAAAGCAGATCCTGAGCGTCATGCAGGAAAAAGCTGATGTGCTGTCGCTAAAGCAATTTTAGTTATGGTGCTGTTTAATCCAGTTGCATTATTTTTCTTTTTCCCCAATTGATAGGTTGTTCCTGGAATCCCTCTTTTCACATGGCATCAAGACTGTTTAAGAAGATTGCTGTGTGTAATCCTTTCACCCACTACAGGAAATACTGTATATTGCCCATTTCCACAATATTTGTTGAAGAAGACCTCAACTATTCAGGAAGACTGCAAGCAGCTTGGAGCTACAGTCATGAATTCTAGACATCCTGGCAAAATTTGGCCTTGAAAATGACAAGGCATTACTTGGGTGTGAAATAACAACGTCCTTCAGGGATGACGTAAGGCAGTTGTTTTAGGATTTAGAAGGAAAGGGCTTGATTTAGAAACCACAGATCATTTAATAGCCATGTAATAGAACAATCTCAGGATTTATTTTATTATAAATCATGAACGCTTCCCTGTTGCAAGAAAATGTGGTAATACTGTGGTAATGGAACAAGATATGGAGCACTTAATGTCCACCCACGTGAGTCTTTCTATGGACATAAGAGATGCTGGGATCTGGCTGCAAATTCAGCCTTAATGTTTGCAGAGCTCCAAGTTCTGCAGTGCTGGTGCCAAGAGCCAGGCCGCAGGGCGAGGGGCCAAGCCCGGGCAGACGGCTTCGAGGAATTACCCACAGTGATGGGGAATGTGTGGGCAATTCTGGAGCTGACCCTTAAGGGACAGGGCAGGGATGGGGCGATGTCCCAAACGGCGCTGCCATATGCAGGGACACCTTTGTCCCCCGCGGGAAGGGGGTATTGGAGGGAGTGTCCTGGCCCTGCCTGTCCCCCTGAAACCTGCCCTCTGGGGTTCTGCCTCTGGATAAAGGGTGAAAGCAGCAGGCAGTGCCGCGGTGGGGCAGGGCCCCCTGTGCAGGGCAGAGAGGCCGTATGCCAGGGGGATGAAGGCTGCACGGATGCCTGGCGCTGCGCAGTGCTGCAGGGGCGCTGCCCCTCTGCACAGGTGGGCGCTGCCCCTGCACGGGTGGGCGCTGCACAAGGCAGAGGGGGTTGGTGCTGCACAGTGCTGGTGGCTGGAGGGGGGGCGTTGCATGCAGTGCAGCACAGCACGGGATAGCGGGGGCGATGAGCGCTGCACCGTGCGGGGGGGCACCGCATTGGGCCGGGGTGTCCAGTGCTGCACGATGCTGCGGGAGGGGCTGCTGCAGAGGATGGAGCTGCGCTGCGGGATTTTGCATGCAGTGGAGATGCTCAGCGCTGCAGAGGACCAGGGGAGGGGGAGTGCTGGGTCGGAGGTGCCGGTGCTGCACGGCGGGGAGGAGCTCGGTGCTGCACAGCGCCGGGGGGATTGCGTGGGATAAAGATGCCCGGCGCCACGCAGTACTGGGGGAGCTTGCTGGGATGGAGGTGCCGAGTGCCGGGGCAGGTTGCACGGGAGGAAGATGCTCGGTGCCGCACAGGACCGAGCGGCGGGGCGGAGCGGCGCTGCCCGGCGCTGCCCGGCGCCGGGGACCCTGCGCGGGGAGGG